>JASXSY010000252.1:0-263050 GCA_034509805.1 Sipha maydis
AATCAAGTGGGTCGCCTGGAAAAATGTTCAACTCGTACTACTTTTACACGCTGAAATTATAAGTTTGTAATTTCACAAAGAGTACCTGCCTTTCATACTTTTTCTTAAGACTTCACGTTTTGTACCAGAAGTACATTTGATTTAAAATTAAATTTTTTTCGAAAAAATTTCAAACTACGTGTTTCTCCCGTTAATATGTACATAGCGTTGCTGTTTGCAGAAATATGTTCAGAATAATATTTCACGCAGTATACATGTACATTACACGTGTTTTCGGCTAAAATGGACGTATTCGTTATTATATTATGTGAAATAATGCATCCGTCCCAATGACGCATTCACATCACCATGCCTAATAAATAGTTTTGGATAGTAAATTAACATTTTTAACTGCGCGTGTCATTGATCAGGTTTACAGTTCACTTAGACAATAGTCGTCTCGATTGAAAAGTAATAATTCAATTGTATAGGTAATACTTGAGTATCGATCAAACTTGAATATACATATAAATACATGTTAGATAATTATAAATTTCGCAGCACTCGAAAAATATTCTGAGCGGAATTTTGTTTGTTTTACTTATAAGCCGTTCTTCGAGTATTTGGCGTCAATAAAATAATGCACGTAGACATTTTTTGAACTACATTGAACGTATTAATCAATAATATATACGCATGTAATGCTGCATTGAAACATTGTTTATTATTTGTGATAAGTCATATTGTATCAAGAGCTACAGATTATAATATAAAAAACCAAAATTAATTTCGTTACAATTACAAGACACACGCGTATTGCAGATGTTTTGGCAATATATTATATTTTAATTGTAGTAAAATTGTAATAAAATACTAAAACAGCACACTATCGGTCAAAATGCCAAACTACTGAGATTTTAAAAATATATAGTAAAATGTTTACTCGCGACCAGAGTATCCATTGCATTTCTGTAGATTCCACTGTATTTTTTAAGCACTGTTATAAAATGCTAATAATTATAATAATAATATAAAACATATTTCTAAAACGCCTCTTTATTAAATAAAAAAGTCTTTGATATTTTATTTTCTATAGAGTAAACCTTTCCATGCGGTTACCACATTTCAACATTAAATTATATAATATTAAAATACACAATCTGTCTGAGAAAACGAAAATATTGCCAAGGTCTTTATTATTACGGCAGTTCAAAATTATACACACGAGGGGAAGGAGGGGACTTGCGAATGAAATGAGCTGGGGATGGGACGAATGGAGTAGAGGGTGGAGTCTAAGTAAAATTTTAAAATATTGTCATTTATTTTTGGAATAAATCAAAAAATAAATAATTAACAGTTACATTATATTATTACATCTGAAACTGTAATGTATTATCATTGATTCGGAAAAAAACGAAAACAACAAGTCATATTTTGATGTACACGAATATAATGTGCGTAAACAAAGTTGAGTTATTTGTTGTATATTAAAAGTATTTTAACACTTTTGAAGGTGAACTATTATTAAGTATTAAAAAAAAAAACGCTAATAAAAAAAAAAAAAAAAAACGTGCAAACCAAAACAATATTTCGTTTTCAATAATAAAACTGAGGTGCATTAATATTATTAAACCATCGTACAACGTTGTGCTGTCAAAAATATTAATTAATACATTCCGAACTAGACGAAGAAATGTTAATATTGTAATCTCTTCGCCCGTAAATAATAAATAAGATCGTACTTCGGGTTTTCGACCTGTTGTACTTACGGCGGACGTGCTTAGCGTATGCCGTAAGGTGTAGAGCAGCGGACAAACCAAACGGGTAAAAACGCGTCGGTGAAACCACGGCGGTACGAACAATCGCTACAGGTAATATAATCGTTATTTATCGATGTGCAATCGCGCCGCCGCGTCCCCGCGTCTCGCCATCACGCACATCGAGGGTTCCGAACGCTGTGCAAACGTGGCGAACGTCAACGTGGAGTTCAATCTGTTGTAGACGATCGAGAAAATGCCCGACAAGGTGTTGCTGAAAATATTCTCGTACCTGAGCCACAAGGAGATATGCAGCATGTCGAGGGTGTGTAAGAAATGGCGCACGATCGCGTACAACACGTCGCTGTGGTCCAGCGTGTCGCTGAGACCGGAGATCTCGGGCCTGCACGTCACGTCGTTGGACTTCCTGTTGTCTCTCATAAGGTACTACTGCTCACCCATCAATCTGCACCGCGGCTCGAAAGTCCGTGTTTTTCGTGCCCACCAAAGCGTTGTCTAAACCTGTACGCGCGTGCGTATGTGTAATAATGTGTAGCGTGCGGTTCGGCTCCTCTTTGCGCTACATCGAGCTGCCCATCGAGCTCATCACGCACACGGTGCTCCACGAGCTGGCCAACCGGTGCCCGAACCTCACTCACATGCTGCTCGACTTCTCCACCGCCATGCAGCTGCACGACTTCAGCGAGCTCCAAGCGTTCCCCACCAAGCTCAAGTACCTGTGCGTGTGCCTGTCCGAGGTCATATTCATGGAAGGGTTCATGAGGAAGATCTACAACTTCATCAACGGGCTGGAAACGCTGCATCTGATAGGCAAGTGGACCGCCGTCGCGCCTGGCCGCCCGTGCGTGAACGTTGCCCGCGTGTTTTTGTTCAGGTACCTACGAGAAAGTCGAGGAGGAAGAGGAGGAGATCTACGAGGTGATCAACGTGCACAAGCTCAAGTCGGCCACGCCGAACTTGAGGGTGATCAACTTGTACGGGATCAACTTCGTCGACGACAGTCACATCGACGCGTTCAGCTCCAACTGCATACAGCTCGAGTGCCTGGCAGTCAACTACTGTTCCAAGGTCACGGGGTCCACGATGAAAACGTTGTTCCAGAGGAGCAAAAGGCTCAGGTGCCTTCTGATGAACCAGACGAGTAAGTAATCGTCGGTCACACGGCGAGGTGTTGTGCGACTTGGAACACGCGCTGACGGATCGAATCGCGTGTGTAATCCCTTTCGTTCTCTTTGCCAAATTAGATCTCATCAGCGAGTACGTGATGCAAGTCGAATGGGAAAAGTCTTCCGTCCAAGAGCTGGACATATCCGGCAACGATCTGTCCACCGAATGTTTGATCGACATGCTGGTCCGGATACCGAACTTGAAGTTTCTCAGTGCCGGCCAGATGAACGGTTTCAACGACGCCGTGTTGAACGCGTTCATGGAGCAGGGCAACGTCAGACATCTGATCGCGTTAAACTTGGACTATTCGGACAATCTGTCGGACGAATGTCTCTACAAGTTTTTGTCCCGGTACGGTCATCAGCTGCAGGGGCTGTCTCTAGCGGGCATGCCGAACATCACCGACCAGCTGTGGAACACGGTCCTGCCGGTTCTCAACAATATCATGTAAATATTAACGCAAACGTATACAGTAAGAACGGCTCATGGTTGTTTTTATATTTTATTCTGCGCACCGAATTCAACGATAGTTGGACCAACGATGTTTGAACTAATTTCATAATTAAGTGATATTCAAATTACCCGTTTCTATGCCAAACTATAAATTAATCATAGACATTCATATGGAACGTCACATACAATATTGAACCATTGAAATTACATTAACTAATGTGAATTACTACAAAAAGAAATATTTCGAATATTGGTACTAGAAACATCAACATATATAATTCTAATAATAGCATAATAATATTAATAAAGATGCGTTCTTTATACCTGATGACAAATTCCATTCGTAATCAAATGTTTTAAACTTTTACTATAATACTCCTGATAAGACCTATTTATTTTGTTATTATTGATTGTATTTTATTATTTTTATACTCAATAGTTCTAATAAATTAGTTTATCATTAGTTTTAACCTCTTAACGTTATTTGTTTTCATTTTTTTTTTTATATTTTTAATATAAGTCTATTTTTAGTAAACGTTAGAATCGTATAAATAATTTAATGTTTGGTTAAATTAAAAAAATAAAAGTGAAATTCCCAATGAACCCAACTCAGAGGATTGAAACAAAAGTGGATTAAATGTGTGTACGTAAACAGTAAATAGTTGAATAAAAACATAATAGATGATAAATAAATAATTCATATTTCAATTAGATATATTTTTAAAACATTATTGGGTAAATAAAATAAAAGCATTTAAATGTATTCTTATTAAATATTATATTAAAACATAAAATAAAATAAAGCTAAATACCTTTTTACTATAAATAGCTTATTAAATTAAAAAAATTTTTATTTTTAATCTCATTTTGCCACTATACCTTATAACGAGAATATTTTTATTATTAAAAATATATTTTTTTGAAATTTGTGATATATATATAAATATGACAAATCGATATGTATATAAATGTATTAATAATCAATATGTATATAAATGTATTAATAATCAATATTAATTTATTTGTACATATACTTTTAAAATGGTAAATACATTTGAATGCCCCAAAAATTCATAATAAACATAAACGTCGTTTACGATCACGTTCTATTTGAAAAAAACGAGTGACGTTCGCGTGTCGTTCACAAAATATAAACGAACGACGTTTATTACTTCTAGAGAAGGTAACCTACAATTACAAATCACGAACAATACGAACGATTTGAAATAGTTTGATGATCTTATCAAACAACACAATATAACGTATTATGTTTTTTTTTTTTTTTGTTTGGTTTCAGAATTATGGTTATGGGCACTCAAGAGAGATTATCTGGTAACGTGCTTGTGGATCAGCTAATGGATGGTATTGCTACTAATTGCCCCAGACTAGAGAGGCTTGAACTAAAGTGGGACCCGGATAATTTAAGATTTTCAGATAAAAGTCAAAAAGCTATTGATATTTTTCGAGTGAAATGCTTGAAACTCAAATGTTTAGTGTTGAGGTAACAGATTATTGCGCAATCACAACAAAACCATGTTGGTTTTATTATGTGTGTACCCACATTTTATCGTGATGTTTTTGTATTTTCTTTTTCAGTGATGGGAGGTATTATGAGATAGTGAAAGCGAACTTCGAAAGAGCTGATCGCCTAACCGTGGTCAGAACCACTACGTGCTGTAGTGTTTCTAATTATTATTTGCTGCAGAACTATAAAGATCTAATATTTAATTAATTCCATAATCCGTATCATGTGCAATTATTATTTTAATACGTTTAATTAATAAATTTGTAAATAATTAAGTTTGTGACGATATTAATGTATGAACCTTGTAGTATACAATCATAAGGATTATAATAAAAATATGTTATAATATTGTACTGACCTTCGTAATTACGCAAGAGAAAGCAAACGATTGTAAACTGTTGCTTTCACTTCCCCCAAAACACGTTTTGGAGAAAGTACTGTTTAAAAGATGGACATTTTTACTTTTCGAATTCAGTTGAAATAGATCGCGCAGTGAAGCTGGTGGTCATTTCTGTTTTTTAAAGTTATACTTTAAGTATATAAAAAATATATATATATTTTTTTTACTTTCATTTTATCATTCAAATTTACAAAGATGTATATTAAGTACGAAAATCTGGAGGACAAATTCATTAAGCGACTGGACGATATGTTCGGCGTGAAAGACTGTCTAATCGAAGTGAACCCGGGTAAATGTATACTTCCGCCAAAGTACAAGGATTTAGGCGAGAGAATTAGAAACATGGAGGTCAGACCCGATGATATATGGCTGGTGTCGTATCCCAGAACAGGTAACAGTTTCAGTTAATTAACTTCCTGAATCGAGAAATCTAAACCTTAGAACATCGATTCGATGTTCGACATTGAACGCAATGACTAATGGCTTCATAAAATGTTTCGTAGGAAGTACTTGGGCTCAAGAAATGGTCTGGTGTATCTGCAATGACTTGGATTTCGTAAAAGCTAAAAGCATGATTGGACAACAAAGGACACCATTATTAGAGTGAGCCATTAGATAATAGACGATAGTACGATCATTAAATTAGACTATGCGCATTAATATATTGTCGAGTATTTTAAACATATTTATAAAATAATACGCATTTACCTAAAAAATTTACTTAATGCCATGCAAATTGCGTTTGATCACGTATTAAATTTATCTTAATCGGGTAATTATTTAATAACAGTAAATCTAGTTCTGTAATAAGTGTTCATTTATATTTAAATAATATACTTATACTTTTTATACTGATAATTTTTATACTTTAATTTTCTTACTTACATTTTTTTTTTTTTTTTTTACTTAGACTAAACAATTTCTAAGTAATTATTTCATTAAAATTGAATTTTATAATTATATATCAAATATTTAATGAAAAGAAGCAACCATTGAGAATAATATAATATAAAATTCATTTTTAATTAATAATTACTTAGAAATTGTTTGGTCTAAGTAAAAAAAAAAAAAAAAAGTGTAAGTAAGAAAATTAAAGTATAAAAATTATCAGTATAAAAAGTATAATGTACACGTTCGCATAATATTATTGAAAACTCTCGAACAAATAAAATGTATTTATTAGTAGTTTTGTTTCATGAACTCAAAACTGGATCAGAAAGCGAAATAATTAATGTAAAACAAAAAAAAAAAATCCATTGACGAAAACCCATACAACAAACCGTTGATGGGAACCGTAAAAAAAAACTTTTTATAAGCGTTTTAAACTACCCGTGTACACTTGCAGCGTATCGACAACGTACTTATAGCAATAATTTTAGTATCTATCTGGATTGAAATTGTCAAAATTGTTCAGGTTAACAGCTCTCATGGGCAACGACACGAGTAAGTTTAAAGACCAGATCGGCAACTCGGTGGAACAAGTGGAAAACATGGCGTCGCCCAGGTTCATAAAAACGCATTTGCCGGTTCCGCTGTTGCCCGAGCAGCTGAACGAGGTGAAACCGAAAATCGTCTACGTGACGCGCAACCCAAAGGACATGTGCGTGTCTTATTACCACTACTGCAAGCTGGTGCACGGCTTGCACGGTTCGTTCGAGGAATTTTGCGAACTGTTCATCCAGGGCAAAACGCCCATCGGACCCATTTGGGATCACATACTAGGCTTCTGGCAACAGCGGGACGAACCGAACGTGTTGTTCCTGAAGTACGAGGACATGAAGAAGGTAGGCGGACGTTTCGTCGCGGCAAACGTCCATCACAGCGCTGCGCGTTTGCCGTTTGTCTGATCGCATTACTCAATATCGTGTTTTGACCCGTACAGGATCTGAGGGCAGCCATCGGGCAAGTGTCGCGTTTCCTCGGCAAGACCTTGACGGAAGAACAGGTGACTGCACTCGAAGACCACTTGAGCTTCAGCAGCATGAAGAAGAATCCCGCTCTCAATTTGGAACCAATCCTGGCCATGATGGAGAAGCCCGTTCAAAACGATACGAACCCCGACGGAACGTTCATCAGGAAAGGAAAAGTCGGCGACTGGAAAAACTACATGTCGCAAGAGTTATCGGATAAGTTCGATAAATTCACCGAGGAAAACTTGAAAGGGACAAACCTTGCTTTTGATGCAAACTAACTAATACGATTACGTTTCGATTGTTCATTGTATTCTTTTAATTTATAAGTGTCTATACGGTATAACAATACCTAAGTGTGTACAGTTTTACGATTTAATTGAATTTTGTAATGTTATACGTCTTGCAATTGATTATTTTGTCATCTTGATTTGCAAAACGTTCAATTGTTTTGAAATTATGATTCAACAATTATAAATAAATCAATTATAGATCGAATTAATTATATGTACGTATATTACATAATATCTCACTCACGTAGAAAGAAGTTAAAATACGCGTTTTCAGCAGATGAAATATAAAAATGTCTACATATTTATAAACAAATTTCAAAAATATGACTTTCACCGGACAAAGATTTCTCCGCGCAGAATTTCATTATATTACTTGTGTCAACCGAGTGACAATGATATGTTTTTAAGGATTAAGAATATGTTAATTTCATGAGTTGAGTTTTCCTTATTAAAACATGTATTTTTGTTTCATAATATGACAAGGGAAAGAATTTTAATTTTAATTTGATAAGTAACAACACTTTCAAATTTTTTCAATAAATGAATCCAACCACATCGTTCAAAACCACATATAACGATTGTGATATATATATATATATATACACATGAATATCAAATTATTTTTTTATTTTTTTATTTACCACAGCTAATATTATTATTGATGACAATATTATGATCCATTGATGACCATATTTTTTTAGATAATTATCTTAAAAGATCTATTATAGTTATAACTTGGTAGCATTTTGATTTAATAAATAAACATCGATCAACATAAAAAACAATTTATATTCATAAGCTTGTGCACAGGTACAGCAGGGTGTGCTCTTGGTGCCCCTGAACGGTTTAAATTAGAGGTTTCGATTACACGTGTAATGAACTACACGGGTACCGTGTATTAACACAATACTGGGTTAAGGCCCGTGTATACCCGTGTGTTTAAATACTCGTGTTTTTTAATATCCGTGAATTTTAATACCCACGTATCTAAAATCTGTGATCCAAAATACTCATATATTTAAAATTTATATACAACTGTATTTCTCTGTTTTGCAGTTTTGACTTACGATTGCTCCTATTTCTGAACTCAATATGACAGAAAACACATTGCATTATATTGTGTTCATTATCTTCTAGTATATATCGTTATCACAATTACATATATAATATATAATATATATTATATATTATATAATTTTATTATCAATAGTATTAATAAATTAAAATAAGTAAATAAATATGTGTATTAAATTTTTTTTATGTACGAATAATTGATAATGAAAAGTAGGTATAACAAATAATACAGAACTCATTTATTTACTTGTATTTTCGAACATAATGGAATATTTTAAATTTCGTTTTTTCCAAAAAAAAGTTGTTTTGCCTAATTATTAATACTCGTAAAATAACAATAAACATGTATATATATATATATATATATATAAATTAATGAATTCAAATAATAATGTTTATAACACAATAATAATATAGTATAAAATAAATACATAATAATAATATTAAATTAATCAACAAGCAGTGTGTAAAATGTAGTAACGCGTAATATAGGGAAACAAATAACAAAGCCATCACTCACGATCTAGGAAGTTATAATAATTAATTGTTATGGTAAAGAAAAATCAGCATCTTTACCGTCTCGGGCGCCAAGCAACTTCTCTCTTGGCCGTTACTATGTTTCCAGCAGTTGAGAAACGTCTTTCAGAACTTACTGACGTTGGTGGTATCCCTAAATATTTCGTTGCCAAAACAACAATTAGTGGATATTCCGATACACGTGTCTTTCACCATTCTAGTGCATCAAAATCATATTTTATATTTAGTTCTGCCAAGTAATTTTGATACTGAATGGCAAAATCAGATGTATTACAGTTTACTTTATTGCTAAACAGAAATTCAAGAGCACCGTGATGTTTAGTTACAGGTGTTTCAGTTTGCACGTCGCAATATAAAATAAACATATTTACGTTAAATGCGTATTTAACACATTGGCCTTCGTTCGGAGTCGTTCGTCGATTGCGTTGATGTTTTATTGATTTCAATGCCAAATCTTTTAGCACAACAACACCACCAGTGGCACCGGTACAACAAAGGTTTAACGCTAGGGACCAGTAGCTTGGCGCTTTCGTTATATTTGATGAATATTTACAAATAAAAAAACATATTGTCTAGAGCAGTGCTTCTCAACCTTTTTTGTTATAGGGCCCCCTAAATGTAATGTAAAACTGTCAAGGCTCCCTTCCATGGATATAAAAGCAAAAAATAAATAAAAAAAGGTCATCAGTATTATTTTTTTCAATGATATACTAATATACTCTACTTACATGCACTAATTTCACAATTTCACACAAATAAATTATTAAAATGTATAGATGTATAAGACTTAAAAACATATATTATAAACAAAAAAAGAATTGGTAAAAAAGGCTAGGTTAATAATAATAATAAATAATAAAAATAAAAAATGTGAATTAATTTTATTAATGTGACGGTTGGGCTTGCATATTTTCGCATAACATATTTATGTCAGGTGTGATATTCGAAACTTTCCCGATGTAATAACAATTTTATTATTATTTAATAACAGTAATCTAACATTAGACTTTATCGACAATGATTAATCATATGGTCGGTTATAATGGTTATATAATAACTGAAAAACCAAAAATATTTTAAATAAAAAAAATATTTCAAGGCCCCCCGATCATATAGCCACGGCCCCCAGGTTGAGAAGCACTGGTCTAGAGCCCTCAGTCGTTTTGGTAATATTCTTATGCGAAAACATGTTTGAATTAATTAAATTTTTTAGGATATTTTAGAAATTATCAAACCAAAGTATTATTAATATAGTTTAATTATTTTTTTTTTTAAATAAAATATTTACATTTGGAACAAAATATAAAAATTATATTTTCTTTGATTTAGGTATTATTATATAACGTAAAATAAATTGTTTTCATTTTGATAACGCATCTGCTTTATGCATTTTTTAACATATTTAGAGTGGGTTTGGATTTTGTTTATAGTGTTTTTATATAATTCAATTATAGAACCTCATATCAACTAACGTTCACGTCCAGTTATTTTACATTCGCAAACAGCTGGAATTGAACATGTTAGCGTAATTGCATGTATGAAACCACTTGTTTTTATCCATCTTCACAATTTATCTTCCAAAAAATTGGATTATTATTAATACATTTCAACCATTTTCCATTATTATTTTCATGAACTTAATTTTAATATGTAAACATTTACAAAAATAATTATTGGGTTATATTAATCCAAGTGGTTAACAATAACCCATCAATTTATTCATAATTAGTTGGTATAAAATATGTAAGCATAAAATATAAATGGAATGAAATGAAAACTCAAAGTATCTACTTACTAACTTACTAGTAACTATCTAGTATTTACAGGCTACTTATAATATAATCATTTAAATTATTACAGTAATATGGTGATAGGATAATAGACAGCGCCACTGCGGGAATAATCAACACAAAATTTTGTTTTGGTGCCAAACCGGAGCGGCAAAACGCATAGTATGACAGCTTTCATTTAAAATGATGTGCTTCGTCAGTGGAGCCAAAACGCGTATGATTTTGGTTGTGCGTTTTCGACCAGACCTGCTCGGTCGGATGCGGCTACCGGTCCTACGCAACGCGTAGTATGACCGGTATCGAAGAAATGTATGGTCCCGTTTGATGCGGTGACCGCACGCGTTTAAAACAATAAAAACGCTGTGGTAGGAAACGCATAGTATGACCCCGGCCTAAATGTATTGATATAAAAATTATTTTTTCTTTACATTATTTAAAATCATATATTTTCCTTACAATAATATTGTTTACATATAACAATAATACTAATTATGTCTGTTATTCATGTTGAATTCATTATGAATTATTTTGTAAACCGTTAAACCGTAAATACTAAATTACAGAGAATAGTTCTAAAGCATTACAACACAAAATATATAAGCTAATAATATAAAAAGTTAGACTGTTAAGTAGGAAATATTGATAACTTATGAATGAATATCGGCTAACATTTAATTTACCTGAAATGAAACTACGTAATGTCTATGTAAAGCTAGTTAGTTGTTAGTAGTTAGTTACTTGAACCACAATGAATTATTGTCGTTATTAGTATTAGAAGAATTACTATTCCAAATTTCAAGTACGTACGTTGAGTATTTTTTGAAATACAACGATCAGTAAGTAAGTCATTGGTATTTTGATTTTATATATTAATAGATTGATTGATATGATAGTTTAAATAAATAAAAATAATAAATAAAGTTACAAACCATATATAAGTAATAATTGTTCTCGACTATAAATTGTAAGCTTATAAGAGTTTATAGTCCGCTCAAAGTTCTCAGAATTTTATTTTATTTTTTTGTTGTGATATAATATGTACACGAAATGAATGGTTATAATAGCCAAACACTTTAATTGTCTTTATAAATACTTATTATATAAATTATTGTATACTAAATATCTTAAAAATATATGTATAATTTATTGATGACACTTTCGTTTGGGTATTAAAATTTAGAATATTAAAAAAAATATATATATATGATTAATCTACTTAACAAAAAACAATGTTCATTACCATAAAATAATACAAGTTATACATATTTTTAGAAATATATGCTTATATAGAGAATCTTGAATCGTGTAAAGCATACTAAAATTAAATAATACCGAAACAATGTAACATTTATTAATGAGGACATTTGAATTGAAAGAGATCATCTTGAAAATAGTATGTATAACACATGTTATCATTGTAATCCGTTAAATATTATATTAAATAAATTTATTATTAAATCAATGAAATCAGAAAAACATTAATAATCGAAAATATTTGAAAAACTAAATAAGTTAATTTTTTTTTAACATTCTATTTGGTTTGCTTATAGTGAAATTATAAATTCGCTTTTGATGTGCGACATAAGTCTATATATATATATATATATACATACATACATACATACATACATAAAATTGGTGAATTTAAATTTGCTTTACAGTATAATATTTTGAAATTACCTACATAAAACAATTATTTTTAACTATAATTTACTGATCTAATATAATATAATATAATTTACTGAGTAAAATTTCGATTGATAATAAAAGATTTTGAACTTAAAAAACTATTATTGTCTACACAAACACTTATAATATTAGTACAAACGATCGTAAAATTAGTTTTGTAAACGTGAGTCATCATAACCTTTATTCCAACAATAATTACTCTACATGTAAATCATACTTTGGAATTTATTGATCTATCTCTAAGTTTCTTAGACAAAGTCATATGTAAGATTAATGGGTCTTGATGAATTTCGGTGATTTAATTCGGTTGATGTGTTAAACATAAAACAAACACAATCCACGAAAACTTAAGATCCCGTTTTTACAGCAACATTTTATCATAGAAAACAATGGCTTGTTAGAAAAATGTTGACTGTAATTATATAAACATCAGTTGACATAATATCCTTTTTTCTAAATGTATTCATAATTTAGTTACTGCAAGAATGGAAATGTTTTAGGAGGAAATTGTTTTGCTTCTTCAGTCGAAATTATTAGCAATACCATACCAATTTTTGAATCCACGTGGTCTTTAAAACACAAAATATTCGAATGATTTTCATTCAACTTATATATTCGAATCGACAAAAAAGTTTAAACTAATGTTGCTGTTTATTGTCGAGTAATACTATTTTAATACTATTTTAATACGATTTTTATTTTTCACGTTGAAGAATAAACACTCATTTGTTAAAGAATGTCACTTATATAACAACAATTACAAATTTAATAACTGTACACAATTTATATATTTTACTACTAAAAACTACTAAATTAATTTAAATAAATTAATAAAATCGCTATTGTATTGACTTTTCATATATCTAATCATAAAAAACTTTTAATTCGAAACCGGTCGTACATAACACAAATAATAATATTCCTGGCTACGCATTCATTTATTTATTAATTTCTATGCATAAACTATTTCTTTATATATTAGTTTACGATTACTAACCATTAACTAATTTTTGCTTTATTTTATTGTTTTATTATACATATTTATTCAAGAAATTATAAATTTTATTCAAGAATTATTATATAAACAAAATATGTGTAGCAAATAGTTATTTCTTTAACTCTTTAGAAACTCATACACATATATGAATTTATATAAAAAGAATCGTAATGATAAACAAATGAGTCATTATAATATAATATTATAATAGTATTATTAAAATAGTGTATATTATACACGGCTTCCAGTTTTTTAGAACAAAAAAAAAAGTATGATTTAACGCTTTATCCTTTATATTAATAAATAAGTAATATATGAAATATTAATTAAATATAAATATTGGCATAGGTTTTTTAAACTCAGAACATATTGTCTACAGCAGTGGTCCTTCACTGTAATGGAATCAAGTATAATAAACTTATTATGGCTGATCGGATAAAGATGAAACATTAAGACAATGCATTACATATATATTTATTTAAAAAAACATTTACCTATATTTAGTACCAATATTTATAAGTATATTAGGGTGGTCGTCTTTTATATGCAAAATAAAAAATATTAATGTTTTTGATTTTTTTTCCTCCTGTTTTATGTTGAAGGTCGAGAAATGCAAATCTAGAAAATATACATAAAATATTTTTTGTGTTATGTTATAAAAACATGACAAACTGAATGATAAACATTTGTTAGGTAGTAGGTTGCAATATTCAATCCACGAATGAACGAATATTAATCATGTGTTTTAGTAAACGATTTATTTGAAAAAACGCACGTACATTACATTTTCATTAATGATTTAAATCAATCAAATTATACATAACCAAAGCAAAAATCTTATTACACTAATCAAACATTACACCACGACTTATATAAGAACAGATTATGCCAATTTTAGTAGACTCTGTAACAAATAAAAATGTTACGTTATACAGGCGAATAACATTATAAAATATAATTAATTTTAATCAACTTGAACTTTAATTCAATGTTTTTCACCTAAAAATTACTACTTATCTTAAGAAAAATACTTTCTAGGAAAGTATTTCCCCGTGGATACAGAGACAAAAAAAAAAAAAAAAAAAATGAATTGTAACATTTGAATTCTATAAAATATGTTGAAAGAGACATTGTATTACGATTATAAGTTTCAATGTAAAGTAAAAATTATAAAGTTAAAAATAAGAGTTATATATTTTAATTTATTATAATTGAATTATAAATCACAAGCAATAAATTAATAACTACAAACTATGCAATGAATTATTGTTTTCAGTTTTAATTGTGAACTACGTTTTAATTTATTCCGTTCCATTCGTCTTATTTTAAAACTTCAACGAACAATTTTTTAAACATTTTTCTTCCCAATCATCAAAAATTTTTACGAACTCTGGTGACATATTTTGTTTGCCCCCTCCAACTGTACCACTCCTCATGAAGCTCCCGTCTGCGTCGATTAAATTATGAGTTTTATTGATCTCAATTACTGGTTCGTAATTCACAGCTCTGTTGTTCTTCATGCTTTCGAAGCTCAAATGATCCTCTAAAACTAACACTTGGTCATCGAGCAATTCTTTATTAAAAAACTTGGCCGTTTGACGAATAACTGAACGCAAGTCCTGCACGATAAACATATTCGAAATTTGTTAACGATCCGTTTTCGCGCGTGTTAATAAACACATTATACTGTTACCTTTTTCATATCTTCGTATTTCAGAAAGAGCAATTTCGAGTCGTCTTTCTGGTCCCAGTAACCAAGTATGTGTTCGAAAAATGGACTAAAACAGACTTTATCCAACAATAACGTTAGTTTTGATTCGATTATACTGTTAGTTTTCGGATTTACTTACGGGAATCGGAGGTAAATAATTTACAAAAATCATCGAAATTCCCCGTATAGCCTTCTAACAGGCGACTGTGATGGAAGTACGAAAGACATGTGTCTTTGGCATTTCTGGACACGTACACAATCTAAAAGTAATTTTTTTTTTATTTTATTTAAATTAGATGACATAATTTAAATGATTTTAAACATTTTAACTTCTTAAAAAAGTAATCGTTCAATACCAAAGTTTATTACATCACAAAGGTGGATAACTACAGACTAAAATTCATTGAACATTCTCATATTAATTTTGTAATTTTCCATTTATAATATTGACATAATTTGAGAGTGGCAATATCGTAACCAATCAGTAGTCCCTGTAAGTATCTTAAACAAAAGTATTTTATGTTTAAAAAAAAATTGTTTTGAAACATTAATATTAGATTAAAACAGGTCAGTTTTGTGAACGTATTCGTGTTAAAATCTTCCCGGTGAAAAACTATTATAATATAATAAGTGTGTATTTTTTCAGACATACTAGCTTGTTTTAATTAATCACCTTGTACCGTTTGAGGTGCATTCAAATAATATCAAAACAATATAACATTTATGCGCAAGAAAGTTCAAGCTGAGAGAGAACCTTGTATATAGAAAATATTATGAAACAGATAGTCAATCAATTATATTCATTAAATATTATAAAATATAACTTTACTGTAATCCAATAAAACTATAAGAACTTTCATATCATTTTATTAAAATTGTATTATTTACAAATACCAATTAATTTATTCTTTTTTTTTTTTAGTTTTAATTTAATTATGTTAAAATAATAAGAATTTACTTCTGATGTAAAACATTCGATTTGTAGGGGTTTTCAATTTCCTTTTTAGTATATCTTGGATTTAATGATGTACAATTAATTTTAATCTTTAAATACGCAGATTCGATTCATTAAAAATCGATTTAAATTAAAAATGAATACAAATGTTTACGACAATTTTTTTTTTTAGTATTAACATCAGTAAGATTTATCCGTGAGTAATTAAAAAAAAAAAAACCGTTATTCCAATAACGTTACTCTACATGCTTAAGATCTTACTTTGGCTTTAGTTGATCCATCTCTAAGTTTTTTGGGCAAAAGCTTATAAGGTAGATGGGTCTTGATAAATCTTGGTGATTTCATTGTGCTGATGTATTCTACTGAATCGGACACGTACAACGGGAGTTTAAGGTCCGGTTTTTCCGGCAATACTTTTTCATAGTCAAACAGTGGCGAGTGACTGTAATTAAATTAACATCGATTGACGTTTACCGTTCTTCGATAAACTTTGGTATTATAGTTACTCTAAGAATGGAAATCTTTCCGGGAGAAATTGTTTGGCTCCTTCAAAGTCCAAATCATTGGCAACGCACCACACCATCTCCTGACACCACGTGGTTCCTAAAACACAATTGTTTAAATTGTTTTTATTTTTTATTTTTTACTCAACGCACTCGCTTAGATTTACGAAAAACGCAAATAATGCCGCTGTATGACATTGAGAAATACCAGTTTCGTACAAGAGTATTATTTCGACACTTTTTTCTTTTCTGTTTTTTTCTCATTGATTTATGATCATTATGTCACGCTTTTCAATCATCATATTATAAATGATCACCAATTTGATAGTTAAATAGTTAATTATAATTTTCATAGCTATACAAATTTTTTATTTAAGCGTAACATACATTATAATAATACGTAACAAATATTTTATACCTACACACACACATGCTTATGTTGTATATATTAAAAGTATATCAACGGTTAATAATTAAGTTATTAAATGATAACCGTTCTATTATTCGAAGAATATTTTGTTATTAACCAGAGATAAAATTATTACTCGGTTTGTCTCAATTTGTTCGGTTCAAATTTTAGTGGTACATGTTAGGTTTGGTTAGGTTTAACCTAACCCATACTACACATCACATGGTTGCACATGTGATGTGTAGTATGGGTAAACACCTAAATTCTTTAGTATCACCGGTTTATCATTACGTATTAAATATAATTCGAGATTAAACTTTTCTTGCTTTCTAACCTAGTGTCATTTCAATAAGCCACGCCTAATTTTCCAATTATTTTATTGGTGTCCAATTTGAATTCTTCGTAATAAAATTAATACTCAAAATAGCAGAAATGCGGAAAGTTATATTTTTAATTAATATCGAAACGATAAGTTTTAAAATATCTAGAACTCCTCAAAGCACACGATCAAAAATTAAGTCCGATAAAATATTTGGAACACGTTGAGTTATTGACTGTTATCGTACATTTAATATTGTTAGAATTTCTATAATGAACACCTTAGATAGTTTTCTCCGTTGAATAAAAATCAACATTGTTCTATAAATAGTGAAACACACAATAGAACAATACGTTTGACGATGAATAAAAATCTAATCCTTTGTCTCGGGTGCACAGTACGGCCTAACCCAAATATTTCCATTCGATGGACGTTAGCGAGCAATAGAAATTTATGTACTCCGGAGATCAAGTTTTAAAAAATTGTCAACAAACGATGATACGAAATATCAGGTTTGATTATTTGACTTAGAAATGAGCTCGACTCCTGGCAAACGGATAATAACAAACGATGGGAGATTAAACAATCGTTTGGAATTATTCACATGTTCGCAATCGGCTCTACAAGATATGCAGTTACGAGAATAAACTCCGAATGAGTTCCTACAATGTTCCGTGTTCACGTCAGCGCATTTTTTAACTAGTTAACTAGGCGACACAAATGTCACCCAGTGATTGTACTCTGTCGACAGTATTTTGAAAGATTGGGCGATAAAATGCGAAACGAACGTGTAACACTATAATCGTACTACGGTATTGACTACTTCGAGAAAAAACATTTTTTTATCGTCCAGTGAAAATTCCTTATGAAATGCACGGGTTCACGTACGTGTTGCATGCGATTGCACCTGCCAGTTCGAGTGTTCCGATTAAGCGTTCAAATCGGCACTTCTCGTCGGAGTTTGCGTACCGCATGCGCTAATCGACTACCGGCGGACAACGTTACGTATTGTTTTGGACCGCGTTCGGCCGCACCACAGAAAACCACGGGGCGCGCGCAATATCGACGTTCTCAGTGGCGGTTAGTGGATTTTTTCCAGGCATGACCAGTAGGAGGCCAACAGTTATGATGTAGAAAAATGAGATTACAGCAAAAAAAAGCTGATTACTCTGAGTTTCTAACGATTACGATCCCACGAGCAAACTACTTAACGACAGTTCTGTTCGTGAAAAAACGACTATGCAATTGCGCCCAGGGTCAGCTCAACGGTAGGGCCACACTGCATTGGCGTTGGCTGCCCAACGTTTTTTTTTTTTTTTTTTTTTTTTTCTCGTTAAACGCCTCACCCGTTTTCGGATAGCTGCACACCCATACGTCGTCGTCCCTGACCTCCATGTCTTGGATACGTTGTCCGAACTTCTTGAAGTACACGGGCATCACGACGCCGTTGGCTTTGATGTACCCGTTCCGGAAACTCGTGACGAAACACTTGTTCAGAATGTCCGACACCTCGTTGTCCACACTGGTGTACGTTATATCGGCCATGTTCACGACTGCTGCTGCTGCTGCTGCTGCTGTCGCTGCACCGCTGTTCGGATCGGACTGGCGAAGAGTAGTCGATGCGATGGTGCTCGGGAGATTGGTCCGGGAGAGGAAACGCCGAACGGCGTGTTACCTTCACCGTTTTATATACACCGATGCCCGCGGTTGTAGACGTGTGCATTATATCTCGGCGGAGTGGGCACCCGATGCACCGATAGCCTAGGTATATCGTATCGCATACTACGATCGCGTTGCGATGTGTCATTGAAATTTTTTCTCGAATGCACAGCTTGAATAACATCAATAATAATTGTTCATAAACAATGTGATATATGTATATGTTACAGTAAATGATGTTAAACATCAAAATAACGTTATTTTCTAGTAAATAACGATAATTACCTAACAAACTAGTGATTATCGTGGTTTATTAATTTTTTGGTTTGATTATCGATAATTTCTACACACGATGGAAAATGTTGTTATACAACGTTATCGGTATTAGATACTAGACAGTATATTACAGCCGCAGTACCGCAGGTACTCTAATATATAAATAAATCATAAATAAGCTTAGTGGAGCTTACTAGTGTAGGACTTTATTGTAAATATAATAACTATTATAGATAATTTTGTCAGTCTTTCACGGTACGCATCGGATCGATATCGCCATTAAATCGTCATATTATTTTTGTATGTTAAAACATTGTGTTAATTTTCTATTGAGAAATTTTACTTGATCCCAAAACCCTGCTTAAATCATCTAAAGAAAAAGAGGAGACAACACTTCGAGAAGCAGCAGGATGTAGTAGTCTTATGGGTACACAAGGCTATCAAAAATGTCACTGTAAGATGAAGTGTATAACAAATAAATGCACCTGTCGAGTATTTGGGAAATTATGCAATTCGAAATGTCACAGTTCATTATCATGTGAAAATAAATAATAATATAAACATTTAAATACAAATAACATGAGTAACTAAAATTGTTAGGAATTAACGTTATAAACCATGTAAAATATTCATTATTATCTATTAACGTTAATTCTAGTTAATAACGTTAGTATAAATTTAACATCTTTTACTGTAACATATATATATTATTTATGTTACAATATTGTACAACGATTCGATTCGATCGGAACAATACGTCTTATATGTAATCGAAACGAGCACGAATCGTTGCAATCTTAGAACCGAATTGGAAAACCGTAAAGATGCTTCACCGTAACCGTGACAAGAAAAAAGCGAGATGATCTATATTATTACCTAAAATAAGATTTTAACGCTATTTAATTCGATCCTAAATTATTTGTACGTAAATCGTTTGAAAAATATTTAACAACATGACCGATATCGAACATAAGGTTTTTCTGTGGCCGCTCAAGGTCGCTTTTTTTAAATGATTAATGGTTAGAAATTATCCACTGTTGATTGTTTTCAACGATATGATTTTTTAAGAACAACGGGTTTTTTTTTCTTAGACACAACCATAATATTTTCAATTCATGTTCGTACTGTTCGTAGGATGACGCGCGAGGCCAATCGATACAATATATAATATTTGTTATTATTGACCCTATTATTGAGTCACAACCTTGAAGATTGAAACAAACAGACTTGTAATAAGCTACTGTATAAGCAGTCTTATAAGATGTAAAGAACACTTTTATTTCATACTAGAAATATCTATTTGTTCGAAAAATTCTATCAAATGTTAAAAGCATAGGTAGGTAATATGAAAAAAAAAAAAAAAAATACGAATAATAATTTATTACGAGACACAACAGTACAGCTTAAATTATTTTCATCGCTATCTCGGTTATCGTTGTAAATATTATTTCTATGAGTGAATATAATAATATGTATACAACAAATTTTAATGAAAAATAAGTACCTAATGCGTTTACACAAACATGCATTGGATACAGAATATGTATATTTTACAATATATTCAATACTATTAAGTTTCTCTTTTTGCAATAATTATTACTCTTTTGACCTTTCTGTTTAATATTTATAATAACTAAAAATTATTATAATTTATTATATATAACGTATAATTACTTATACCATATAATATATATTTATTCACAAGTTTTTTTACATACCTATATCATAATATCGTATTTTTTAATTTGTATAAGTCGTTAGATAATTGAATTTATAAACATTATTTTGAAACTTATTAAAATCCAAGAACCGTGAGAAAAAGTTATTAACTTAGAACATTTTACTTAAAATACTTATATATTATTATATCGATGTAAATAATATTTTATATTTCAAACTAGCTCACCCGACGAACTTTGTTCCGCCTTAGAGGCAATGAATGAGCAGATTTTGGATTTTATTTTTATTAGGATAATAAATATAAATAAAAAAAGGTATTTTGTTGCATAGGCTGCACCACTGAGTGAAGTACCTTGTGATGGACGACATTTTTCGTTTTATTATCAGGCGCAAGAACAAATAACGCAGATAGTCTTCCGACCCGTGAACACGCCACGTTGACCATGGGAAAAATTGGATTTTCTAGATTCAGCCCATAAACTTACAATGATTGATATTGTGATTTGTTAATGGTTATGGCGATTGCAAGACTGATCGGAAATTTAAGTGGTTTAAACTCAAACGGCATATCGGTTGAGATCATCGGGATCCTCGGAATGAAAACTTCCTCACCTTCGAATTTTCCTTTGAGTACTTTAATTCACATTGTTCATCAATTTACTTACCACCAAACACATTCCGTTGCACAGTATTGGTTGGTGTATGTTTCGAAGCATGATTACTACGAAGCCAACCTTTAGTCGTAAGTTGTACAATGGTATACGATGATTTGAGGCAAGCATTTATTTCGTCAGCAGCAGTTGGAATTACGGGCAGTGTTTGATGAATATCACCAGATAGTAAAATCATTGCGTCTCCAAAACATCTCGAGTCATTGCGTGGATCTTTTTATGTTCGGTTAGGTACTTCTAATGTACGTTTATGCACCAATGTGCATTTGTCCAAAATCATGATTATCGATGTTGATAAAACTTTGGTCATTGCGGAGTGATTTGCTTGGTGGTTCTTCAATAGTCTTAAGATATAACAGATAATTACAATTTCATGAGGTAATTTTAATACTGAATGAGCCGTACGGCATCCTAACAATGTGACTGCAATTCCAAAAGAAGCAACAGCAACCGCAATGTTGTATAGTATCTCGTTCGAAAAGTGACTAAAACTATTGACATGAAAAATTTCTTACCAGTTCCACCAGGGTTATCCAAGAAATATAAATCACCATTTCCATCATCAATTGCCTTCATTAATGTATAAGTAACTTCCTTTTATTGGGGATTCAACAGGGTACATCCCTTTGAACTACTACATTTAATTCCTGACGATCATATTCATGTTTCCGTTCTAATTCTAGATTAAATGCGTCATTCATTTCACGATTTGGTACTGGCATTTATAATTTGACTAATAAACTACCACACATTAGGTGACGCGTGTATTCGATCAAGAGCAAAGCCCGATTATGTATTTCCTTATTCATCTCAAGATCGGGATTTCTTGAACTGTCACGAATTTGATGTAAAATATTTTCTGGCATATTATCCTTGTATTTGTGCCACAAGTGGGGCTGGGCAAGATACCTCAAAAAGAGTATCTAAATACAAGATACAAGATATTATAATATTTTTACAGATACTAGATACAAGATACATGTATCTGAGATACGTATAAGATACAAGATATTTAATATATTTATTTATTTTTATTAATTTCTTAATTTACCTTGGATACAATTTCATCATACATAATTTATATTATATTATAGTTTATAAATGTATAATAATACGGTATGTAATGATCATTAACAATATAATTTCAAATAACATTAGATACGCTTAAAATAATAATACTAATAATAGACAAAGGAAATAATAGGTAAAAAAATTACGTACTCAATAAGAGAACGTTATAAAAAATATATATATTTATAAATTAGCAATGTTTACTTATTAATTAATAAATGTTTAAATGTAGGTGATTTATATAAATATTTAATTATATTATTTATATCTCATGTTTTGAAATAAATTGCTGGTTACCAGTGTTGGGATTAGATAACTAATAATTTATCAAGATAAAGATAAAGATGACTATACTAATTTTTATCTAGGCACAGATAAAGATAGTAATACTAAATTTTATCTAGATAAAAATGAAAATTAGTACAATTATTATCTAGATAAATATGAGATACTTTCATTTTCATTTTTGAAAATATTCAGGATACTACAGCCTATAGGTATTAGGTAAAAAAAAATTCATAATTAAAGATATTTTAAAATGAATGTCATTTTTTAAACTCATTTTTTGAATTTACTATGAATTTAATTAATTATAAAGAGATACTAGATACAAGTAAATAAAGTATTTAAATACCCGATACAAGATACAATTGTATCTAAGATACGTATCTTAAATACTAATAACTAAGATACTGCCCAGCTTTGGCCACAGGTTATATGGGTTTGACGGAAAGCATGTCGAAATGATAACAGCAAATAATGTGTGTTTCTGATTTGGAGATACAGAGATAATAGCTTCAACGTTTGTCGTATCATAATGGGTATCGTTTTCAAGAAAATTTGTTTTCGGGAATCTCGGCACATACCATATGATATCATCTATATGGTCTGGTTGAATTCTTTCCACTAACCAAATAAGAATGTGTGCGTGTGGCAAGTCTCGTTTTTGCCATTCGATCGAATACATCCAGCATCGAGTATCTCCAAAGAGATTCAAAGTCCATAGTATTTCATCAGGGACCGGATTTTTTGCCTGAATACACGTGCTGTGATGTTATGTCGATCACTTGGTGTTCACCCGGAAAGCAGCAATTGAACAATTTCTATTCATTTTGGATTACAGGTAAAAATAATAAAGAGATCTGGCCAACCGTAATGACGAATATATATTATAGCATCTTGCGCATATTTATGCATAGACGCGGACTACCTATGCACGTTGCCGGCAGAATAGTTTATGGACTAATATTAGCTGCATTTCCTTCAATACCAATTGTACAACTTAAATGGATATTATATCCAGTATAATACTCCTCAGAACAGGCGCGGCTTCAGAGACTTACAAAGGGGGGGGGGGCACTTTTTTCAGCCATTGCTAAATTTCAAAGGGGACTAGAGTTAGAGAATATTCTAACCTGGAACCTGTAAGTGATAACTGATAATAGTTGTTTCTCCAAATGAATACAGAGTCCGATTACGTTCCTATATTATGATACACACCTCATATTAATGTCATATGGTTTTTTTAGGCCGCCAAATAAAATTGTTAGCTAGGTAGGTAATTAAAATCAGGATTTAACAGTTCACAAGGACAAATATGTGAAAAATTAAAATTTTTGAAAAAAAGCTGGGGGGGGCATGGCCCCAGTGCCCCCCCCCCCCCATTGGAGCCGCGCCTGCCTCAGAATGCAGTTTAGCTTGGTTCAACCGAATGAAAGTTAAGCGCTCCGTTTCTATTTCGACGTACATGTCGACGCAATACAACTGAAACAATCGATAAAACCGTAGCAGATAGTTATCAATATTTTGACGAATCATTAAACGATGTGCGTAATAATTCATCGAGTTAACTTATACAACGTTTCATGTCACGTTTTATGAGAACGTGATGAAAAGTATCCTATGTCCGTCTCCTCGTTCTAAGCTATCTTCCCAATCAATTTTCAGCCAAATCGGTTCAGTCGTTCTTGAATTGTAAATAATGTACCTAAATAATAGATAGTTGTAGATAGTTGTTGATACTATTTTTCTTATGCAAAATGTTATTTTAAATTTATGAGTTTTATAAAAAGAAAAAAACTCAATGGGGCTAAAAAATAAATTAACTCTTTAAGTAAAAAGTTACTTTAAGATAAAAATAATTTCGTTAAGTTAAAAGTTATTTAAAAAAAAGTAACTTGTTATTTTTTTTTCTGTTTGAATCAAGGACCGAACGGGTGCTGTTTTCACATTACTAACGCTCGGCGCCCAACTCGTTATTTAATTCACTTCAAAGTAACTTAATTTTTTAACTTTAGCGTTAATTTTTTTGCCCGTTATTGCCTAGCTTACGTAACACTTTACTTAATTTTTAATTTTTAATATTGAAATTTCATTTTCATGGCGTTTATTTCATTATTATACAAGTACACATTCACTAAATAAACATTTAATAAAAATAATATAAACTAATATAATAGTAAAAATATTTTCTATTGGATACTATTCTCATTGTTGCCAAGTATATTAGTAAATAAATATTGTAAACATGTTGTTTATTTATTGTTTAGTAATTCTATAGTCATTAAATTCTACAAAATTATAAAACGATCATGAATCTTTTATAATTTTGGAGAATTGAATAATATTTATTAATGTTTTATATATATATGAATATAAATATTAATATTTATTAATATTAGTTATTTATGAATAGCTCTCGTATTTAAGTCCTTAACGATCATGAATCTTAAGATGTTCACAGACGAGAGCACGAACAGGGCGAGCACGCATAAGGATTCGTCGTTTGCGTCTATCCATATGGACCGTGACCATAATCATTCGCATGAATTCATCGCGTATTACTCGAACACCTAACCGCGTGATATGGGTTTTTATCCTTAGAACCCAAATAATTAAAAAATATGAAATATACAAATGAAATAAATAAAGATCAAATTAATAAACAATCAGCAAACTTAGTTATTTTTATCTATAGCGAGTAGTAGGTTATTAATAGTAATTGGTTTGAAGGTAATTTTGATCACTGGCATTTTATCTAGGTATTTAATAATTTCTTCTATTTTTGTTCACCTATAATCATATGAAAAATTCCATATATTTGCTTTTAAGAAATTTTAGATGTGAAATTTTGACACGGCCCCAGTGCCTAGTCCTCTCTCTCAACCGTACACACTGCCACTCTGGCCTAAAAGGGGAGAATATCGAGAATAATGTTAGATTCGCGGTGGCTCAGTGTTACGCGCCCGGCATTCCGGCGCGTGGAGTCGCGGGCTCAAAACCCGTACCGTGCTAATTTTTTCATTACTTCCTCGATATCTCTCCCTGGACCGGCCACAACAACTGTGGCCGCGTCAATTTATTCTATTTTACTGAAACCAGGTTACAAGTGAAAATTCCTGAAGGTCGAAAATACAAACTTAAAAATTATGACATTCTGTGGTAATCTCGTAGAGCTTATTGTCAATGATTTAAATTGCCATAATTTATATATTATTAACTTATCTTTACATATTTCTACTGAACCTTAAGGTTTTAAGCTGTCGAGTTAGAATGATAAATTATAAAAATGCACACTCGGCTAATAAATATTGGGAACGAGTGCAAGCCATGTAATATTTCAAATTATATATTTCGTATTTCATTTATAACAATGATAACCTCACAAGGACTGTAAGGAATGCACATGATAGTGTAACAAATATCTCGCCCTCATTCCCAACCCCGTCCCCATTCCCATCTATATCATCTTGCAGATTTTTTGCGGAATGGTTCACGTTGTTATATATATATTAATAGTTTTGAACATTTGCTGGCTAACACACACTAACATTTTCTGTAACCAATGACAACCTTATATAAACAAATATTTGAAAAAATATTCGTTGGCCAAAAATAAATCTTTATGTAAAGCTATTTTTAAAATCAAATAATAGAAAAAAATGTATAATATAAGAATATATCTTTTTATGTTTTGAAATTTGAATGACAGCTGTTCCATTCATTTGATTTTTGACTTTATGAATTATTTTTTAAGATATTTTTTATGAAATTAAAAAGAAAAAACTAAAACCAGAAAAGTCCACACAATTATCAGCAGTATTCAAAAATGTTTACTGTCCAATTACAAAAGTATTACATAAACTAAATTAGATATTAGAATATATTAAAATAGATTATTAGAAAATAATTAAACTATAATATATCAGAGGAAAATAATATAAACAAAAAATATTTTAGATACATGAATTTAATATAATAACTAGATATAATAGATTTTATAGACTGAAATATAGTTGATATACTTTATGAAAACAGTTAACAAAAACATTTCTTGGTAAGCATAAGAAACATGGAAATTCTTTGCATAGTTGATCAAAACGTCATAGTTAAATGTGGACAGTTCTCTTCACCATTAAAGAGTGGGTGATAAATGAATAAGTGCTTTATTTTCTGTATGACACTGCAATCATTGTGTTCCTCGCATTGAGCGGCCAATATTGGATTTAATTTTGGGAATGTTCTAATTTTCTTTTTTTACTTATAGAAATAAAAATAATTATGAAAATCTGTGTGCTGTAGGTTACCATAGCAATTCAGTGGTTCTCAAATTAATATCATCTCATATGCGAGTAAAGACTGGTTAATATTTGTAAAGTTATTATAAAAGACATTGAAAAAATAAAAAGCTAAATAACATCAACGGAGAATTGTTTACAAAAGAAAAATAAAAAAGCCGATGTAGTCGGTGGCGTAGTTTCTAAGATTAGCAGTTTCAAATAAAGAAATGTTATGTTTTTATAGTTAGAGATCATCAACTTTTCTAAAATTTTTCCAATGTGTATAATAATTTCCAATGGAATAATGAAATATGAAGAAAAAAATCATCCAACACACAGTTTTATTCGAGTTTTTTTTTAAAACAAATAATACGTATACTTTTTTTAAATGAATCACCAAAAAGTATAATTCTCAAAAAGAAAAATATTAAAACGTCATTAGCATATTTTTATAGGTATTTCATATACAGTATACATGTGGCCAATTCATTAGTTTATTTCGTTTTATCTATTGACCTAAGAAAACTCAATAATGTGAACATTAAGATTAGGAACGGGAGCCGAACCGAAATTAACGAGTTCTAGAACGGGAACCTTTTAAATAGTCGAAACCATAAATAATAGAAAATATAATTGAAAACTATAACGAAAATATTTCGACTTTTAGTAATTTTTCTCGTAACATGGAAACAATTTTGAACTACTTAAAAACGCTTTTGTAACTTAAGGAACAGTGGAGAATAACATAAGCTAAGTTTATGTACTGGAAACAACAATGTACGACATTTTTACGAGTTATGCTTATTATTTTATCAAAAACTTTTTTATCTTATTCGTCTTACTTATATAAAATTAATTACAAATAGTTTTTTAAGTCTTGGATAACTCTTTAGGAATAAACAAAAAAAAGGAATCATCAAAATGTATTTATCTACGTAACGCAAAAATGGCAATTTCTAACTTTAATTTTAAACACTTTCAATTCTCAGTACTTAGTTTTGATTGATCAGATTACAATTAGTAATATTAAAACTTTTTAGATCAAATTATTTTACACCAAATGAATAACTGGTAGGAATTCAGTTGTTGATTCGTACGAGATAAAATGTATTATAAAAAAAAATATAAAAAACATGCACAACTATCGATCATACAATGAACAGACATAAAGTCATCAGTACAAACATAAAGATTTATTCCAAAGGTTGTGGGAGTATTGATTCTCATCGGCCTCGTCTCGCAACGCAACACAACGTTTTCCATCATCTCATCTAATCGTTGGTTGTATTTTATCACTGCCGCGGTTTATCTTGACAAAATATCGTTGTGATCATGCAAGAAGCACGTCTAGTTTTTGTCCGATGAGAATCATTATCTTGCCGAGTCCCGACCAGTCGGGTTAGGCAATCCAAACCACGTATCACAATCAGCGACCTAGCTCCGGTCGACGACGCGGCGCACGGGAAGGAACGTTAAGACGTATACCCGTCGGAGCATTCGGGCGTAATGCGATTGTAATGCTCGAGTGCGTTACTCGATAGGATCGCGGCCCACACAGCACAGATGTATTTGTTCAATGTTAAATAAATACTTAAAAATAATTTAAAACATTCCAGAAATGTCCGATGTCCATTGGTTATACATTTTCAAACATTGAATTATTTGGCATGTGTACACTTTAAATGTTCGTTCATTTATAAATATCTGTTTTCGAACGTGATACACGGTGTAGCGTGTAACGGACTATGTTGTTTCGCGAAACAATACAGCTCTCTATAAATAGTAATTGTCTTCCATTTATTGTTCGTAGCAATATATCATAACATGAATAGAGGATAAGACGTGGTTCCGCCTCAGCGACGCTCAAATTAGCGGACGAGTCGGGCGGAGATCGGAAACTGTCCGTTTACAATAGGTGGACTACAGCACAAATACGTACATAAATATACATTTATGCGCGTGGAGTAGTGGGAGTGGTCGTTAGTGGTCGAGGTACTTGAAAGAGTGTGTCGACCACACACCGGTTGACTCGGGATCTCGACGATCGGAAGTGAGCGGTCACTAGTTGGTTACTCTAAAAAGTGCCGTTTTATAATTGGACTGCGATGGCAGATCGTCGGTCGTCGGACAATAGATGGGGCTACAATACTGAAAAACGCGTGTAAAGCCGTTAGTAATTCTTTATCGTGCCGACGGTGGTCGCGTTGTCAGTAATGCGAGATTGATTTGGTCGGAGCTGGTAGATCCCAGAGGTCGGCAAACAGGAGGGTGCTCATCATATTTTTTTTCCGCCGTCGTTTCCGCTGTGACCGTCGAGTCTGCTGTTCCGGTAATCGTAGCAGAAGTACAGTGTACTGCCGTCGTCCAATGCTGAATGCCGTTTGCTGGTATTATGCTGGCCTTCTAATGTTCTAATACCGTATTTGGAATGATCCAAATTGGGATGGATCGAAGACGGATGTGAAAGGGTATCTCTTTCGTTGGCTGTGTACGATATATATATATATATCTATTTATCTTACCGTACCGACTAGCAAATTTGTCGTCGGGCGACCGACCATGGTGTGTAACCAGCGATGCGGTTTCTCTTGTCGGCCGGCCGGTTAGGTTTTTTTTGGTAATTTAATTTTTGGTACCAGAATGGATTTGGTATCTACGTGTCGAGGACGATTTCCCCTATCCGTAGATACTTTTTCCCTGTCTATCGTTCCTCTTGGTGATGGTTCATTACCTATTCTCCCAGTTTAACTTCCGATATTCTTCGTTTTCGTCTCCTGTTGATCCGCCGGTACTTAGGACGTTGTCGCAGTAACAACGTAGTTTGTGGTTTAATTGGTGGCCTTGAAAAAGGCCATTCCGTGCACGGTCTGTTCTTTCTGTAAACCGTAACAAATGTTAATTTATCAATGTTAAATAATTAAATGTTTCAGGTTCAACATAGAAAATCAAATAAACATTCAGTTTCGTTTTAAGTTTTTATTTGATATATTTAAATTTAAATCTTATATAAATATTGTTTTAATCGTTATAGTTGGCAAATACTGTGTGAATGTGTCATTAACACGCTGTCGCAGAGGTGGCTTGTAAGCATCTTATACCAGAAATTCGATTTTACTACTAAATCAACCATCTTTAGAAATACAAACTGATCCAACCGGCTTCTTTCATACAAAATCGTTATTTTGAGATCAACAGTACACAGGTTTCAGGTTTAAAAGATTAGTACAACAATATCAATCATCCATTTCTTTATATTTCACTCAAGACCGTGAAGTCTCACCCGAGCTAGTTTTGCTATATATATATATTATGTACGTCAGTGGAGTATATATGATATTTGAACTTCTAGAATAAGGGAGTCATAGAATACTTTTTCATCAACAGTGAATGCATTCAAACGTCTATGAATTTGGAGTTTGTTCAAGAATTTCAAAAAGAATAAAATATAATAGTTTAAAAATGTAGCGGTGTACTGCGAACCAATAACCACCGTGATACGATATATGATTTTCAATCGCAAATAGGACAAACAAATTCGTATATATGGTAAATACTTAAATGCAACGTATCAAACAATCGATTTATTGACATTCGTAGCTTCTTATGTGTGCACATACTTGGAAATCCAATTTCGTTTTTTTGTAAGTGACTAAGGATTTTGACTTATTATCCATCTTGTTACGAAAAATGTGCACGCAAACGATTGTCGTTACTAACAGTTTTCGCGCAAACCATGTTCCACAAACAACTAACGTGATATCCACAGGCTTACGCTATGGTGAAAGATTTATGTCAAGCATGCCAAACACGCGGCCCACAGCTAATTTTTTCGTGGCTCGCAGCTACCAATATTAATGGTAAAAATATTATAAAATATTAATTTCGTATTGCATTTATCTTAGATCCTTAGAGAATGATATATTTGGTAGACATTATTATGTCTTAACTTTTGATGAACTGTAATCGAATAAGTTTTATTGATGGTTTCGTACATATATATGTGTAAAAGAATATAAAATATTTTTTTTCCTTAAATGTTTATGTGCGACCCACGTAGTAAACTATTCGATATACTTGTATTTGGTCTACTTTATACTTTGAGTTTGACATGCCTGATTTACATCAAATCCAAACTTTGATAACTATAACGACAACGGTAAGTTCAAAGCTTACGTGCATATCGTGCCTACGTGACATCGCATATCGATAGCTCACAGGAGATGCATTCAAGTTGGGTTCTGAATTAAAATTGCTGTACAGTTGGGTTTCTATTTTTTTTTAGGTTCTACACTAGTTGGACCCCTATTTTTTTTTATTTTTTTTTTTATGAGTATTACATAATAGCATATTATTTCCCATTTTAACATACTCGGGACCGTCTATGATTTATTAAGCCTAAAGGTGTTTTTTTTTTAAATTTTTTTTTGCCATTAAATATATAAATTATTAGAATTTTACAAAATCTTACAAACTATGATATAATAAAAATGTAGGTACTATACCAAGGAAACATTTTAAAAATATTATAAATGAAATATAAAAAATACATATTGTACAATATAAATAAAAATAAAGTATACATACTTAGTATATTAAGTATTAAAAATCACATTTGTGTTGAATAAAATTTATAAGATTTTCATTTTACAAAATCAAATCGATTAATTATTCCTGCATCTTTTCCAACCATTTTGTCGTATATAATTTTTTTTTCAAGGAAATTGCAGTTTCTTTTCTTCGTTATTTTTGAAATTTTCATTTTAACATAAGTCTCAATTTATACGTTTTTAAAACTTCTAAGAAATGATAAATATTTGAATGTGATGTGTAAAACATAGAATTAAAATGTGAACGAAACGACTTGCAGGAATTTATGGTTTTCATTGTCGATGCATTAAATTCTGACCAAATATTTGTTGGATATCTCAATTGTTCATTAATATAATTATCCAAAACAAAATCCGTGAATTCTCGAATTAATTTGTCATTGTGTTGGAAACTCATTAAATCGTTGCTAAACAATCGTCCACCTCTTCTGGGTGTCGAAATAGTAAGCAGGAGAACATTTTAAGATCTTTACTTAATTCAGAGTCACTTTTATATTCATCTGTTAATCCTACATTTTGAATTTTCCGCCACCAACTTTGTCCTAAATGCAATCTACGTCCTTTAATATTTGTTTCCGGCAATACTGATAAAATCAAATAATGAATAGTTTCTTCAAAGTCAACATAAATTGTATAAGGTGAAAATTTCAAATTAAATTTGTCGTATTCATTGTATTAAATCCGAAAAGTTTGAATATACATGCCTTTAGGTTTATTTGGAAGCAAACAAATAATAAGTGGAATATAGTGAATATATTATATATTGTATATATTGTAAACATTTGTCTAAATATTTTTGGGCAACTTTTAAATGTGCCATATACCAATAATGTGTTGTTGTTACATATACATTTTAAATTTCAACTGTACAAATAAATACTATGTTGTATTGATTATCATTATATCAAAATAATAAAAAAAAATACAAAATCTTCTTCTCTATTGGTTTTTCTATATTATTCGTTCAATATTATGTGAATCTTGTTTAAACTTTGCTGGATGTTTGGTCGAATCTTTTCCTCCAAAAACGACACTCACCGCTTTTTTTGATCTTTGTATAAGAGATTAATTTGCAAGAATGTTTTTGAATTTCGAAGTATTGTACACATGGAATACAACAGGTATGGAATGGAAACGCTGACTTTAAGAAAACGAAATGTCGGTGGAGTTAGTTTATTGACACTTTTATTATTTCATCGGTAAAAATAAACTGTACAACCAAAATGGTTTAAAAACGTAGATTTATTATTGGTTTGTTTTTCATTTTATGGTTGCCGCGAAAAAAAATCTTACATCCATAACTGGAGTGCCAGAAAGGTACGACGCAAACGTGTTGAAAAAGAACTTCGATAGAATCACGCAAGAAACACAACTCAATGAATCAGAACAAGAGAGAGTAGTGCACAATTATCCGTTGATCCGACTGCGACTGCGAAACTTTGGGGAATGTTGGAGTGCTTGCTTGCGAATGTTTCTGAGTTAGTAAAATTGTTTCGATAGATGGCGTGATGGTTGTTTCTTCAAACGTGTAAATTTCCAATTACTTAGTAACAGTACGTATGTTTTTCGTAACATTTCATTGAACTCATTCGAAATGTTGATTGATGATCAGCGCTTAACAAATTAAAATTCACTTTTGACACATTCCAAACGTAATTTCTGAACAGTTATGCCTCGCATAAACGAGCGATCAGTTGTTCTATGTCTCTTCTCTTACCTGGCGACGCCGGGCAATTCAGTTGTTAATAAATAAAATTATATTTTAAATATATATCATATGTCACTCGCTTATTGATCATTGTTACATCTCAAAAACGACAAAACGTATGAACTTAAAATTTAACATAGTGGTCTCTCCAGTTCTCTAGACATGCATTAAGAAGAGATTTTAAATAATACTGGCACCAGCAAAGACGGTTCCATTATGCAAAACCGGTAAATTCATCGTACAACCAATACTAATTCGTTTAAAATTTCGTGTTATTTGTTTTATAAGTCAGACCACACTAGGTTTTAAATAGCGTAAAGTAATAACCCATTACCAAATATGTTTTGGATAAGTTAGATGGTATTTAATAAAAAATTAATAAATATTCGGTATCGGTCCAAAATTAATTAAAAAGCACGTCGCAAATGGTGTTTGCACTATACCCAAGCAACATATTTTTTAGAGACACAATATTTAATCCAATAAATTATTAAATTCGGATAGTTGACATAATACGTCCATAGGCGCAATTTGGTTTAAATTTATGGGGGTGCTAGATTTAAATTGACCAGAGTGACCCATGGGAGCTTTGCCCCCACTCCTTTACCACATCGTCATTTATACATTCATCTTATTAACTTATAGATAATTTACAATAATATAACACTAAAGAAAACAAAACACATATTAAAGACATATGTATATTTACGGGTCACTGTGTATCATTTATTATATTTATGTTTATGTTTTTCCATGAGGACCGTTACAGACCAACCCGCACTGGCCTAAACATATTGATAAGCTTTCTATCGCGAGACCCGTATAGACAATACTTCGATAGATGTTTTGGTGTAATCGTTATCGTTTATTGTTCAGCCTTCTATAAGATCTTCTTGTGTTCTAAACCCATAATAACTTATTAATTATAATATTAACAATACATTACCTATACCTAATATATTATTATAATTAAAGTGGAAAGTCTTAAAAATAAATTTATCCTAAGCCTATGATAAAATATCAATACCTATGACTAAATAATAAAGTTATGAACAATAAAAATTCGATGATGCTTTTAAAAAAAATTGGGGGTGCTAATATAATATTTGGGGGAGGGGTTGAGTACTCCCAAGCACCCCAAAATTGTGCATATGAATATGTCACATTATGACATATTATGTATTTCAATACGTAGAATGTTTGATAGATCTTCAGCAGACCAAAGATATTCTGCATATGCATTGTAGTAGTCTATAGTATCTCGCAATAGCGATATGTTCCGATTGAAATTGTATGTAATTAATTTTTTATAAACTCTATATAAATCCTTAATTATAATTTTTAATTTTTAATTAAATATTTTATTATTTTATTGTTTAATTATGTATTTTTGACACTTAGATGATAAAATAATATATCAACACCGAAGAAAAATGTTTTTATATAATTTATGCGAAATAGAAAAATATACTATATGAGTTTTGAGTGTTTCCCGGAAAAAAAAATGCTAGGGTCTTATGAAAATATCTACTTCAGTCCCCGTTAAACAATTCGTCGGTGCTGAGGCGAACGTAAAGCGAACACAATATTTCATTAATTTAAAAACGTATCGAGTTTATTCTAGAATAATTTATTTATTATAATTGAACAAAATTAAACCAAATTAATATACCAAACATGTTGTACAAAATGTTTTGAATTTTTCTTTAGTTATTAATATAACAATGAAATATTTTCCAATTATACGGGAAAAAGTATATTTGATCGATTTTTTTTTTTATCGTAGTGGTCTCAAATATTAATTTATCAACATCGGGTGACAAAATTTATTTATAATTAATTTAAAATATGATTAACTGTTGGCATACTTCGCAAAAAGGTTAGGTAGGTTATTCTGGTTTATACATAGTTATACTTATTCCGCTCATTTAGGTTGGTTAGAGGTACGCTAGGACATTTTAAATTCTGAAGGACGAAAACGATAAATCATTATATTTTTAAAACGATTCAGATTACATTTTATTTGCAAAAGAAAATATTTTAATACATCTGTGCTAAAAACTTTAAAAGCTTCTTTCTGTAAAAAAATAAAAAATGATATTCGGTTGGCAACATTTTTTTTAAGATTAAGTCCATCTTTGTGTAAAATAGAAAGTCAACATGTCACAAATAAGATTGTATTCGATGAGACAAGACTAAAATTAAACAATCAATTTGTGTAGGTATATTGTAACAACAATGTCGATAATATCTATATTAACAGGTATGATAAATTATTGTAATTTTAGTCGTTTTTACGAAAATACAATTAGTAATATTTTACTAAATCAAGTAGTATACAATCTATATTCGATTTACAGTTGAATGCATATGTTACGCGAAACGTATTTTTGGGATATTTTCAATTGAAACAAAATTCTTTTAACGAAAAATATCATATTTTAAAACACTTAAGATACGGTGAAAAAATGCATTTACGCTGTTCGTTATTACTACTATATTCGTCCCTAAACATTTTCTAGGCATGATGCTATAATATTTATGTGGCTTTTTTCGTTGCTAACAATGTATATGTATGTAATTATTAAATAATATTTTAACACGGCTTACTGTGAAAAAAATATTAACTATATTTTCTTACTGGTCAGTTCATCACATAGCACAGAACAAATACAAAATATTATGTATATATTATTATAGATTTTAACTGTGAAGTTGAACTTTTGGTTAATGTTTAGTTTGTGATGAAACTACCTTTATGAATATTGAACAGGTAGTCACACCGATTATATTCAACAATAGAATATTTAAGACGTTTGATTAGACAGTTCACACATGATGTCCCCCACGAGGGATTAATAATCTTAAGTGTACGATGTAATTCAAGGACCGTTTCCTTAACATTTTATACTAGTTAATCCACGTGGAATATACTCGGTTTATTATAATGATACGCGGGTACTTTTGTTTACAGTTTTTGGCTGCACAAATTATGAATTATGTTCAAAAATTATTCATAACCTAACTTCAATCAACGTTAATGTTACGTTTATTTCATCGCCTTTGGTTGGTTATATCTTTCTATCTTAACGCTAATCGAATAATTACTATATTAAAATATTTAGCCAAGTGTAATGGAACATTTTGAGTTACAATTTTCCTTCGGATCTCCAATATCAGGGTACAAAAAAAATAAAAAATATTTTCTACTCAAGGTTTTTATTATTGAATTCAAAAAAAAATAAAAAAAAAATATCAATACGGAACTCATAGCGATGGAGACATTTTACATAAGGAACTTATTTTTCTTACGTAATATACGTTTTTTCTTTTTAATCTAAAATCCAATTTTGTTTAGTTTGTATTATTGAACAACAAATATCAAGATGAACCTGACAAAAAAGTGTATTTATTGAGAAACACATTGAATAGAGGTAAGATATTTGCACTCGTCTTGCGGGTATAACTTGTATTACAAACAAATGCTAGTGGATATTTTAGATTCTGAGTGAATAGAAGCTATATTGATTTTGAAATAAAATACATTTTTATTTATCTCCAATTTTCAAAGCAGTGATAGTGTTTCGTAAGTTATGTACAAAGTGTCCCGGTCAATTGGAAGTCAAATACGAACTGTAGTTCATGGATATACCGTCAAAATTGAAAAACGTTAGTTTTAGATGTAAAATAGAAAAACACGTTATGCAAGTACTAGGCCATCCAAGAAAAAAAATTTTTGGCTCAACGAAAAAAATCCTAGAGCCCTGTTAAAAAGTCGGCCTCGGGCTCCGTAAAACCTTCCATCGGCACTGCCAGTAACTTGGAGATCGATCCACAGTTTTGACGCCAATTCACCGTAGACCAAACGCAGGAAATCTCAATCCACTGATAGGCTAACTAAAAAGGACGTTTGGACGTCAAAAGAAATAAAAATATTATTATATCGTTACTTATACAATATTGAATTATATAGATTCCTTTGATAAATAATTGGGACCAACAAAATCATAAATAAATTAAATTATAAAAAAAAAAACAAAAAATGATTCGTGAAATCTCATGTAATAACGATATTACCTACACGCATAGATGTATTTATTTAATGATAAATAAATATTTAAAAAAAATATAAGTATTTGATAAATGTTCAGTATCTCTTGGTTATACATTTTTTTTTGATTACGAATTCAATATTAAACATTTATACAATTTTAAATTTTCATTTATTTATAAATAGTTGTTTTTGAATGTTAATAAATTCTTATTACTTGTTTCAGGTTTAGTATGAAAATTCATACATACACATAAATATTCAATGTTTTATACTGTTTTTATATTAAATATTTAAATTCCAGTCATATATTGATATTTCTTCAATCGTTATGATTGACAAATGCTGTGTGGGTACAGTTATTTCAGTTACTTATTTTTGAACTTTATTTTTTAAAAATCCATTTATATGCATCATAATTTTTTTAATTTAAAAAAATTTTACGTAGGTAAATTAATCACATGAACCATACGAATATTACCTGTTCACTAAGGTATAATAATTGCGATAAACTATAGGTGATACAATATTATACGACATGGTACATGATAAAGTTTATGTAATAATATTTTATTATAATAATAATCATTTTGACGCCTAAACATCCTAACGTCCAGACGGCCACGTTTAAATGTCCTAGAGCGCGAAGATAACCGAGGGTTTACTCGTATAACTTGTTTGTTATACTTTGATAATACAGATAATACATTGTCAGAACTTTAGACCCGAATGGAAAATAAACGTTTCGCTAATCGAGACACATGAATCCCGAAAATATTTCTTACGTAACAGCATTTACCGTCGAATGTTATATCGAAAATATAGATGTGTTTAGATAGGTATTTGCAGACGCCGATCCAGTGACGTCATGAGGATCATGATTCCACCCTAGTGATGGGCACAACCGAATAATTTAGATAACCGAATAATATTCATATTTTACTCTAAAAAACCGACTAATGGTCGGTTATAATTTCCACAACCGAATAACAACAAATGGTTTAACGACTAACTACTGTTGAAAACCAAATAATAACTTACGAATATTTAAAACCAACTAACGACTAACAACTATTGAAAACCAACTAATAACTAACGAATATTTAAAACCAATTAACGAATTAATTTGTTTAATGCTTAGATGATTTTTTTAATTTAAAGGTGTTAAAATGTACAAAAAAATAGTATTAACATACAATTATTTTAAGTTTTTAATCCAAAATACAAGCATATCTAAATGTTTGCCGTCCAACCGATTACTTTTAGCATTTAATATTTCTCTTGCTTTTGAGAAAACTTTCTGAAGGTACAGAGGTGGCAGGAATCATAGAATGGGTATCATATGATGGATTATTTGTATAATATACGAAATATTCGTATGTCGAATTATATTCGAAATCATATAGTTAGTCGGTTTATTATTTATATTAGTCATTAAGTCATTAATCAATATTAATAACCGACTTATTTACTTATTTTTCACCACCGACTAATTCGTTAGTCATTAGTCCGTTTTGCACATTACTATTCCACCCTTAAAAAAAACATCGAGATTAGGTAATCTTGTGTTTATTAGTGAATTAAAATAAGTAATAAAAGAATGAAGATTAAACTTTGTAATTTAATTTTAAAAATTAACAATAATTAATAAAGTTTTATCTAATTTTTAACTAATAATATTATGTTATTATTTTTAAATAGTGCAGCTTACACGCATCTCACGGTGGTCTTGTACGCAGGGCCGTAGAAAGGAGGGGAGGGTGAACGATGCCTACGCCCTGGGCGCAATTCCTGGGAAGGCGCGAAAATGAAAAATGTGCATTTTATGTTAAGAATTACAACGGTCAATGTTGTATATTCTATTTATGACTACTAGAACGTCCTTTATAAAAATTAAAGCAATTTTTGAAAATAATATCTAATAATTATACTATTTTAACTTAAAAACACGTTACGGCGTACTTTGAAGTTCCGCTTCAGGCTAAATATTTGGTTGCTACGTCATTGCTTATACGAGTGTTTCGGGGTTTCGTCTTGTCTCTTGGCCATTACGATTCGGCCAATGGTCACGGAACACGTAGCCGGTCGCGAGTCGAAAAGAAAAACCTGCGTAATTCACTAAAATTGAAAAAAATACACCGGAAACAAATGACTAACTTAACCCGACCGAAAACAAATTAAAAAGCAATTTTTGGGACCGAATTTCCAAGCTAATCGGAAACGGATGAAGGGTACACGTTTTGATTTAAATTCACTTTTGTGGTTTTTCATCTGTTGTACGCGTAATCAACAGTAATTATTCTTAACAATATTAGCTTTGTGACAATAGGATAATACATTTCGCATTCCTCCAACGGTCGTTGTACACTTCTACATGTGGCTTTTGGCATTTTCCTTTCACCCCATAGACTGGTCATTACACGGATGAAAACTTGTTACGCGCCTATATCTGTTTCGAAAGCTTAGAACTGTTTACAATGTTTTTGTTCGCGGAACGGAAAACGTACGATCAAAAGTCCGAGGTCTACGTTTCCTGCTCAAAACGTTCGAATACTCTCAGATTACATAATTTGTGCACACGTGTGTATGACGATGAATAATAAATGTCTGGGTTCATAAGTGTGCCCAAGGGTGTCCACTGGGTGGCAAGAGGGAGATATGTTCCCTCCTAACTTTTCCGTGTCTATTATACATTTAGATATTATATTATATGATTATTAATCTATATTAAATATATACCTACATTACATTAATTTCGTTAGGTAATCTTATCTCTCGTAAACAAAACTTTACGACGGGAGGACGAATTCTGGGAATCATAGATACTAATTATATACCTATCGTTAACGATTGTCCAGAAACACTGGTTGCACGTGACCCCCCTCCCCCCATGAATTTTTGGTAATGAACGCCATTGTAAATGACTTTACGTTTTTACGAAGTTGACTTATCAACAACAGCATCATCGGTACTGCGGTATGCATAGAAATATCATAAATCTGACAGTGTTGGGAATAGATAACTAATAATTTATCTAGATAAAGATAAAGATGACTATACTAATTCTTATCTAGATACAGATAAAGATAGTTATACTAAATTTCATCTAGATAAAGATCAAAATAAGTACATTTTTATCTAGATAAATATGAGATAATTTCATGTTTGATTTTGAAAATATTCAGGATAATACAGCCTACAGATATTAGGTAAAAAATTCATAATTAAAAACATTATAAAATAAATATCATTTTTTAAACTCATTTCAAACATTAATAAACATAAAATATAAAATAATTTTTTTTTGAAATAAACTTCATAAGAAGATTGTCATCTTGTCAGTTATTATCTGTGTCATAGGTATATGATGTACAGAAAAATATAAAAATGAAAATATAGAAACATTTTAAATTTTCAAATTTTATTTTAATTCTAAATTCTAAATATTAAATAAATTATCTAGATTGGTACTGATGGATAATAAGATTTTTATCTAGATGAAGATAAAGATAACTGAGTATAAATTTATCTAGATAAGATACAATATAAATAATTTTTATCTAGAAAACTTATCTAGATATTTCCCAACACTGAAATCTGATGAAACCGTAGAAAGTTGATGATATGACCAATTCCGGGATTCATTGCACCGTAACTACCCACAACTGGTTTTTTATACGTTTACGTACGATTTCAAGCGATCGATGAACGAATTTTTGTTTTGCGTACAATATTTTACGTTATCTACACAACAATATCGGCTTTTACGTGTACCTACTAGCATGTAAAATAAGCGTAATAGACAAATCTATCGAACAATTCGCTATACATTTTGATATTGAATCACTCTGTATTGATATAAATGCATATTTAGAAGTATTAAGACTCAACAACATTTACATTAAGTCAGTTTCAGTAGAGTTACACACGCTTAATGAAAAAAATAAAAACAATTTTAAATGTACAAACCGAGTATTTACTGGTTTTAGGTTTATTTTAATGTTTTATTATAAACTATAATCATGCTAAGAGTACATCAGCATGAATTTAAGCATTAGTTTTTAAAATATAAATTAGTTCATTATTATATTATTGATATTGCGGATGAACATAGTTTTTTTAATTTTCAAATTATATACATTTTTATTTTGAAAAATGTACCTACCTATGATATTCTAGGGGCCCTAATTTTATGCCACGGATGATGTGGTTCGTTTATATAAGCTACTTAGTAGTTATCAAACTAATTGCCCAGAATTAAATGGCCCTAGTGTTAACAATCGTGTAACTCAATTATTTTACACAACATTTATATAATGCTTACAAGCAATTCATTAACATTTCAGTTTGATTTTTTCAATGATAGCCCAACTAGGTTAAAATCTTTACTTGTATTAGCGTTCTTGTATTTCCTATATTGAACACTGTGTAAGGGCGTTTATTATAAATAAAAATAAAAATAAATAATTGAACACGTTCGAGTCGGCATATGGCGTTAAAATATTCCAAAATCTGCTTGTTTAAGGACATTATAAAACACGAAACGATTAATCATAAAATATTATTTTTGTTTGTTTAATATATAAACATAAATATTTGTATATTTATGTTTAGATTCGTCTTTTATATCATACTGTATTTTAGTAAAATACGTTAATCTTCCATTAAGGGAGTTTATTAAAAATATATCATAAAAAATGAAACATTCAGTATTTCATGAAATTACTACTGCAGTCATTATATTTAAATCAAAAAGTTAGTAATAAAATGATTGACTGTAATATTATGATATAGAAAACAATGGTAAAATTTAATTTTATAGAAAAAAATGAGATTAATGAGAACAATTCTAGCCTCGAGGTGAGTTAAAAAATTTGAATTTGTGAGTTGTTTGTTATTAAAATATTTCTGTACACCAAGCCTTAACCATATCTTCAAGTGAAAGAGTTTTTTTTTTTTTTTAATATTTATAAATAATAAAGTTGTTTTATTTTTAGAAAACAAAAATAATATTTGACCGGAATAGAAACCTTATAAGTTTATTTTTTATCGCGCACAGAAAACAGTAAATTATTTCTAAGTATTAAAATGTTTAATAATAATTAAAAATATTAATTAAATACTTGAATATATAATTCCGAGGTAACGTATAAATACAATTATGCTTATCGTTAAATTATAATAACTAAATTATAAACGCCGCGGAATTTTGAGATTTACTAGATTGTTCGTAGAATATTAAACTTTGCAGTGAAAAGTTCGACTGCTTTTATTGTGATCCAAGTCTTGTTGATTCGGACGGATTAATAATAATAACGCCTACAGTGTACCGTATGAAACGAAAGAAATTGGATCGTAATTAATACGTTTAGAACAGGTGTTCAACTTCTCAATTTCGTTATTTTAAATGTTCGTGGGGCATAGTTGAGGTGAACATTTTTCACATAAACTTTGAAACAAAAACACATCCGTATGATTCACGGGTTTTGGTTGAACAAAAAATAAATACCGGCAACGTTAAATAATACATAACATTATTCATTTGAAGTGTATAATAATATTTTTTCTGACGTTTTATACACTTTAATTGAACATGAATGGATATTATACTATTATGACATACACGTGATGTTACCGCAGTTTCAGGCAGAATCTATTCATAAACGTATACAAAAAAAGTCACAATACTTCTGTGACACTTTTAACGTGGTTAAAATGTATCGTTCGTTGTTATTATGGTCTAGCGAATCTCTCCCTTTCATCCACTTTAAGAGTAATGTCATGTGTGCACGTATTATATTTTATGAATACAGGGTGTTCATGCAAAACACTTGTATGCGTACAGGGTTAGTTTTGAGTCTTGATTTTTTGATTACAAATATTATGAAATTAAAAATTATGAATGAGTGCAAAAATACATAAATTTTGCTTTGCGTAATAAAACTTTGTTTAATTTATTCAAATCATCAAACCTATAATACTATAAAAGCCGTACCAGCTGAAAAAATACACACAAAAACATATATATATATACGTATATATTGATTTGACTGTAAAATTATATTTTCGTACTATTTGATTAATGTTATGGAAAATGCAAAAAACTCAAAATCGAGTGAAATGAAAACTATATCAAAGTAACTAAATCAACATCACACGTTCTATGTTTTTTAATCATAATAATACGAGTTAAATAATATTTAAACAATCAAAAATTGTTTGATAAATATATCTATGGAATAAACATGCACGCATTAAACCATTATATGTTTAATTGCACAACTTTGTGAAATCAAATGTATGATCTTATAAATATGACATACACTCATACCGAACGGTCTGTATAATAGATATGATATCACACCGTACCGGGTCGTAATGTTTTCCATTTTATGGAACAACATAACAATCGAACGACGGCGAACACATCCTATATAATTTAGTATATGTATTGTGTACATTAGTACACGCGTTTCTGTAAAGATGTATAGGTGAAGTTCACGATCGTAGGTCTATACATGTATGTGGATGTGTGCGTGTGTGTGTTTGCGAGGTAAATTACTATGATGGACGTGATGTATTAATATATATATAAACTATTTTATACACACCCCGTAAATCAAACCACGGGGTTCGAATCAAGGGTATAACGGCACGACCGTGTGAAAAATAGTTAATCGAGTGTACGGCATCAGGTGAGTACACAGGGTGCTCATGTCATATCCGTTATAGTTCGAGGGCGAGGCCGAGAGGTTTATTTTATGAACATTAGCTTACACGTCAACGCCGGCGAACGAGGGACGTGTCTATTTTTTCCCCCCGAAAAAAAAAATAAAAACGGTCACCCCCGCTCTCGACACACCCGAAACGGTTGGCTGACGTAAGAAATCGAATAACAGCTTTCGGCTCGGGGCACTTATGTATTACACAGGTAATCCTTATACGTATTATGATTGTTTTAATAATATGAAAAATAACAATGAGACGTTCCTCGTTTTACTCAGAATCTAAAGTATATATATATCGTGACGGGCCTGTGTTTAATTACTACTTTATTCATTTTCGGAAAACTACGTTATTATAATTGGCGTTTATGGTTCATATACGATTCATTTACGGGACGAACGGAGTAGCTAATGAGTAATTTTCCATTATTTTTTACCGGCTGAGAGAAAAATCATGAAGTTATTATTTATCATTAACAAATGGCTATTACAATAAATAATCAATACTGTTCTAGATTAAAAACAACTTCTAAGTTTAAGCTTAAATCATTTAAATACGAATATATACATACAAAACTATAGTTATCAATTAAAAAATTAATAAATTATTTTATTGACTTTAACAGTTTTATGGACCTTATCTTGTACCTATTCCGACTAACTCAACACTTATTAGAGAATTTTTTTGTTTTATTTAATTTTTTTTTATAGACGATTAACATCTGGGCTTTATTGATGACATAATAAAGAAGTGATATTTTCATCCAGCTTGACTATTACGCTATTGAAGAACAGTGCGCAACAACGAATCGCATGATGTCGTTTGTTAATGGCTAAAACGATTTTAGGATGACTGCATGGGACGAAATCGGTGTTATAATGTGGAATCGTGATAGAAACTGCCCAGCCAAATGTGCATTGTGTGCAATGGCGCAACTAAAGCTCAATTCTTAGGAGTACTACTATAAACCCACATCCCTTACTGATACATATAGCCAATATTAAGATTATTATATTCATAATACGAGGATAGGTTTAAAACAACGATACTTTAAAACTTTATGTTTACAACTTTTAACAATTTAACATTCCTCCACTTTAATTTATCCTTCTTTGAGATTGATAAATCACTCCATTATTATTTCCTATTAATTGAAATAGTATTAACATTCATTTTTTGTAGTGCCTTAATATTTTTCTTGATGTTGTTTTTGCAGCATCAACTGATCAAAATGGTTCTTTATTAACACGGTTTTTAATCTTGAAAGAAGTCAAAATTTGCATGGAACGAGATTTGGCATATATGAGAGGGGGAATACTACACCACTGGAATTCGATTTTTGGACGCGTTGTTTTATTGTAAGATCCACGATTTATTTTTTATTATTTGGGTTGTTTTCTTCTTCATCGATCCCTGAGTGTTTTTACCCATTAATCTAGACTGTTAATCTAAGATGATCAACGTGGTTTTTAATTTTGACTTGCTTATTCGAGCTTTTTTTATTTTTGGCGATGTGGAAGTTTTTCAATGCAATTTTCAATTACTGTCTTTTAGTTTCCTCATCATATTTGAAAATCCAAATGTAATCGAATGTTGTAACACTTTTCAAAATGTTTGGCTTACTTCCCATTCGTTTGAGAATGTCTGTGAAAATGTGTCGCCTCTCATATTTTTGTACCTGAGAAAGGTTTTTAGAGACAATTTTAGTGCAGCTTTTTTCATTTTTAATTGATCATGAAAAATTTGTATAACGTATCCTGGTCAAGATTTGTCATTTTAGGTATCATTCTAATACTCAGTCGCCGATATTTTCGTATGATATCAATGATTGTTAAAATATTATCGTCAGTTTTTAACGATCATGGACGACCAATATGTTGTTCGTTTTCAAAATTATTACGACCTTCAAGAAACTGTTTATACCATTCAAAAACATGTAATAGTAGCATAAAAGCAATTTAATACACATTGAGTAACAAATGTAAATTTTCCATCGCGTCTGGAACTACGTCATTAACTACAGATATTTTTAAATTTTTAATTTACAACGATATGGAACACGGGGGTGCTTTAAATCTCTTAGCACCCCCGTAATTGTGGCATTGTGTAGAAGCGATCAAACGGTGAACTTCAAAGGATGTTCATCATTTAAATCTTTCTGCAAACATCAAACCCGCAACCATCGCATTCAACAAAAAACCAATATTTTATATCTTTTAAATACAAATTTAAATGTGAATCGTAAGCCCACTTTTTACTCACATGTCCTTTCGGGTTGTGAAAATAACAACAACAATGTTTCCGAAATCGAAAAGTTTTTATCAAAACCCTATATAAATTTAACACGGATTATTAACCCACTCCTATCTGTCCTTACCACCACCCTAAATAAAATTAATGTTCCATAAACACACCAGCAAAACCTCTGTATACAATGATAGCTTTTCATTGAACAATTAATTAATTCTTATTAGGTAGGTCTTATATACTTTATTATAATTGTACATCGAACTGTTAACTATCGAACATATACACATGATTGCCGCAACGTTTTATCATCAAAGGGACAAACATTGAAAAAATACATTACACGGTCAAGAAAAACCGTCTGGTCGCGTACAGCTCTCGAATAATGCGCCTGCAATTGTTTTCTGTCGAGCGTCCGATCGCCTACGAGGGAATCGAACGTTTCGCAGCAGAACACGTACACAAGCGCACATACGCACACGCGCCCTGTGATGTACGGCTGACGTTCGGCTCGAGTCGGGGTCGATCGGCGGCGGTGGCGGCCAAACCGTCTTCGCCGCGGCGCTGCCCGCGTTTCGGACGACGCGCCGGCAGAGCAGCAGTGTGCCGCGCAACGCCAACCCGTCGACGTCCGCGAAACCGCGCGCGCGCCCGCTCCGACTGCCAAAGCACACGTCCGCCGGCCGCCAGCCCGCCCGACGCACCGAGACCGACGTTCCGCGCGATTCACAGACACCGTGTGCGCTGTCCCACGCGTCCGTCCGCCCGTCCGTCCGTCCGTCCGACCGACCGTGCCAGACGCGCGCGCGACCGCGGCCGGTGTCCCGTTGGCCGCTACACGCCCGTCCGGTATCCCCGTCGGCTGCCGCGGCCACTCGGAGCGAACGCCTCGCGCCGTCTACGCGCCACGCCGCCGTGTCAGCCGGCCGTCGCGGACCGGTTATGCTGGTGGCCAGTGCCGTCGGCCGCCCGCGCACGCGTCCCGCCGCACCAGCGTGGCCAGAAACGTGACTGCATGGTGGGCTCGCCCGGTGGGTAATCCCGCCTGTTACGGCATGCCAATACGCCGAGGACATGTCACCCAGCGCACCACTGTCATAGAGACCATCATCAGGAAGTTCGACACGCACAGTGAGTATACGGTCATCGTCGTCATACCGTGCGCCGCCGCACTACTACTCCAACCGTCGTTGTACATTACATTACCTATTTGCCGCCGAGTGCGCCGCGCGAATAATCCTGTTATCTCGTCCCGTAACAACGCAATAACGATAATAATAGATGAAAACGTTACGTGACGCGTGCGAGAAGGTTGACGTTGATGATGGGGAAAAAGCCGGATTTGCCGAACTCCGAACATCCGGATTTTTCACATTCCGAAACCCCCCCCTGAAATCCGTGCGATTTTCCAAATGCCCTGATTTTCAAATCAGAACTTCGCCCTTTAAACTAGAGTTCTTTTCAACGTTACCTATGCCTATAGTGAAGTCGTAATAACTACACGGTTTTTTTCTTTCTTTTTTTAACTAAACTAATATATTTTAAGTAAGGTTATACGGTCAAAAGCTAGACACATCTAATCTAAAATTTTAATTTTATTATACAATCAACGAAATATTAGAACCGTTACAATACGTTGGTTCAACAATTTAAACTTAATTGTGTACGCGTACACAAAACTTGGATTTTGGGATTTTCGGAAAATCCGGATTCATGTCACATATTTAGTTGATATAACTCCAAATCGTACGTTTACACGTTCGTTTTATGTATAATTAATCAAATTGTTTTTTAAGCCCGTCTCTTGTGCGCCGTGTACCCGTAGTACGTGTTTGTTTGATGTGTGAAATAGCGTTATTTAATATATTTTTTTTTTTTTTTATACTTATTTTCTAACCAAACGCAAATCACCACGACAGTGTTTTTTTTTTTACTTTTATTTTTTATTTTTTGTTTGTATTATTGTTCCTCTCCCCGATTTGTGTATCATCATGGTACGTATTGGACCGGCAAAAACATTTCGAAAACTTTTGATTACCACCGGCTGGTCGTGTCGCACATTTCAGACGAGCATGCGCGATCGTTCTAGTTCGAAAATTCCTTCCCCGTCCGGGACCGCATGGTCACGATAGATTTTACAACGGTAAAATCGACAGCAGTTCCCAGCTACAATTGTATTAATACCTGCATAGACTGTTATTTCCGACCGTTTTCCATATGTGTTTCTACGTTCGGAATAACATTGCTGTCACACCGGATGACAGAGAAACGCGTATTACACATACTAGAGTCCATAACGATTCACACTGAACCGCATTACATCTACGATCAACAAGCGGCAGTTTCGAATGAAAAGTCTTCACCGATCCATCACAGTCATCCGTAATAAATCCTACAATATTTCCAAACCGATTTAGTTGACTTTTATCAAAACGTTAATTGTACTAAACCGTTTAACACAGGCTCCAATTTAGCCCTGTATATGTATATATGATAAGAAAAAAAACACTGATGTAGTAATCATTTCGTTAAGACATTTTCCAAAAACATATTTCAACCAACATAATTATATAACGGTTTCGTTTTTGTTTTTTTAAATATTATTACAATCTTATATTCACTCTATTTCGTCTAAACTATTATACACTAGTTTACTCGTATATATTTATATTTCAAAATTTATTTCTGAACGGTTTGCGATTATACTAAATCATACAATAAATATACGAAACGTACACCCAAAAACTATTCTTATCGATTCAGATGCGTGGTTAAGATATACAAATTAAGATGCAAATACAAAACTATAACCTACAACTCTAGCTGATATAATCATAATATAGTATACAATTTATGTAAACATTGCGTTAAATAGTCGCAGTTCTGCCAAGACAGTTACAGTACAACGAAACATAAAAAACCGTTATATATCGTGTATATTTGTTGTGTATTAAACTTTAAATAAAATGATAAACCTAGATACTCGTACATATTATACATGAATTGTATAAATAGATAAAATAATATACAATTAAAAATGGGTCATTCTGTTTTCTCCGCAATTAATAAGTTACCGGTATTTCTAAATGTCATCAACAGCTGCTAAAAAAAGAAAATATAAAAGTTCATCGTAGATTTTTTAAATTCTATAAAATAAATGTTTTTAGCTGGGTCCACCGAGCTAGTTTTCAAATTCTTCGAAAATATATATCTAATAAGTTTCATGTGCGTATATTTTCCATACACAATATAAATTTAAATATTTTACAATCAATAAATAATCTGAAAGAAAGTTCGTCATAGATCTTATTTTTAAAGTTTGAATTAAATTTCAAGTTTTAAATAAGCTAAGCACCATTGTTTTTAAATCTCGTATATGATTCAATTGAAGTTATTCAATTATAACTTGTACCTGTGTCTTGGACAATATTTTTACCCCACTCACCTGCCTTAAATCTCGATTAAAACGATATAAATTAATCAAAAGGTATCGGATGTTTGGAAAAAAATTTAGGATACATAAACGAAACTTAATAAACAGGATAAAAATAAGGCGAAGGGCAAATAAGAAATAACAAAAAAGAAAAAAATTAAAAAAATTAAAAATTAAATATTGACGTTCTGGTAGTCATTATTTCACAAAGGAATAAATAGAAAAATAACTTGAAATAGATTAAATTATAACAGTATTCAAAATTAAAAAAAAAAAAAATAACAATTTTGACCAGACTTCTGTTTCATTATATTGCAGACGTAGTCTGCATATACTTAGGTACATAAATATGTGAAAAAAAGAAAATAATGCACATTGTAACTTTAAAAATACAATAAAAAATATATAATTATTATATTAAGTCCTGTTTTTTTTAAAAATTTCACACAAAAAAGTTTATACTTTATAAATACTAAAGAAAAAAGAAATAAATATACAGAAAAAAGTTTTTTAATTTTCAAAATTTTGTGTACGTATTATTTATATAATAATAAATTATTATAACCTTTGTTTTATAACATTAAAACACATTCACACTAAATGTCAGTTATTGGTCTAACGTAATTGAACAAATTTTTTCAAGTGCTTATTAGAAGTAAACGTTTATAAATACATTTAAAACAAATAGTACAATAATATTTTCTTGATAAAATACAAATAGTTTAAAAATCATTACTTTTAAGTAACCAATTTAAAGATTTTGTAGAATGTCACATATTTTATTAAAATTAACTTTAAGAAAATATTTCTTTTTTTCTTTTAAATCATGAATTGCTGTATTGCATCTTTCATTCGTGTTTATAAGAGAAAAAATGAAAACTTAAAACTAAAATTAAAAAATTAAAACTAAAACACATAAATGAATGTGAGAAGCAGTACATTTACTACTACTTAAATAATTATATTATTTTTTGTACGGTTAACATACACTTGATTAAATATAATTATGATCAATTCGAAGTATAATACTAAATGGCCTATTGAAGTGTATAGTTTAACTTTTTGATTAATATGTTCTTCCGTATTTTGAAAACTTTTGGTGTATCTCAAAACGATTTGATTACATAAAGATATAATTATACTCAATCAAGAGAATATTCTCATTATCTACGGATTCTTAGGCAGAATTAATTTTTATTAAATTAATAATTTTATTTTATTAAAATAATTTGTGTTAATTTTTAATTGATAATCAAGTACTTATAATATACTCTATATTTCAACTTGCAAAGAACGTAAATAATTCATTGTGAATAAATTACAGATGCACAACAAATAAATTGTGTTGTAGATTTGTTGGTGTTGAGCAACATTTTAAACGTATACGTAATTATATTAACCATTTATTTTATTCAAATACTCAGCATAAAATAAATTCATCCTAATAATGACACGATTTTGTTAGGTCACACATGTCATTTATTAGTCTACATTACAGAACACAAGTAAAATAGCATTATCAATGTATTGAGATTACCTATTACTTTTTTTTTTAGTAATCGCTGAATTGGTAAGTTTTAATTTTATCCAATTACATGTGGTTTTTTTAAAATTTACCTATTTACAATGTAAAATAAATATATTATTCAATAACAAAATATTAATTAATTAAACACACTATTTTAATAATTAAAATTATTGTCTATAGAGTTAAAATATTTATTTTGTTAATTTCAAATTATGATTTGTCTTTATTGGAACACAACCAAATAATTTACTAAAAAAAAAATTGGTGCGCTTTGTTATATGTGTTACACTAATTTTCCAAATCAAATTTGTATTAATTTATTTCAATAAATTAGATTAACATTTTTTTTTTTTTTCTATAACAGAATATCAATTATCAAAATTACTAAAAGCTTGAACTAAATGTAAATGTTGATAAAAACCATGAATAGCAAAATAGGAAAAAGTTGACTTTGTTTCTCATATTGAATATTCTTTTAATCTTACTAGCCTTTTTGGAGGATAGTGTTATTATTTTAAATGAAAATGCCACAGTTGTTCCGTTGCGAAAATTATTCTGAATGGACTTCGATTGTTATGCAGAAATGATAAAGACTTAATTGAAAAATAAAACGCGTGCCACCTATATATTTAAAAGGTTTGTTTTCAGGTTTTAAATTTTTTTTTTAAAACCTAAAATTTTGTTGTATAATAAGTCTGCTCAATTTGTATTATAAAGTGGAATCGAAAAGAAACTTTTTGAATTTTTTACCAATCAAATAATTTTAAGCGATTAAATTTGCAAAAAAAAAAAAAGATTACCTATCATTTTAGGTCCAATAGCTTTATCAGTTCAGTTAGAGTCCGAAATGAAGCAAACCTATTTATCTTTATAATTGAAATAATGTTTAATAAATAATAATATGTACTTAATTTAAATATTAATAAATATTTGAACGTGGTTAACAAATAACGTTAATTGGTTCCTTATATAACATTAATTTATTACGATGATGTTTTCAAACATTAAACTCTAGGTTTAATGATATTAATAACATTATGTAATGAATTTTCGTTAAGTTTTTAATGCTTTTGTTTATTTTAAATTTAATTTTGCGCCGCAAAACCTAATAATAATAGTAATAATAATAATAATAATAATAATAATAGTCATCATTGTCATTTAATTATCAATACAAATCGAAAAATGATCAAAATCTGAACAATATATTGTTTTACATAACATATACATATGTATTTTAGAGGTTATTCTTGTCCTTTTAACCGTATAAAAAATTAAGTGATTTGTGAACCTATAATTTTTAACGTAAACGATAAATTATTTGGTACTGTTAGTAGAACAGAAAAAAAAAAAAAAATAAATATATTTTAAAACATAAATGAACTACGATATTGCGTTTTAATAATGTTAATATGTTATAATGCTATTTATTTCTTTTTATTTATTATTTTTAAATTACTGTTTTTCCAATGCTGAAGTACAGGATAATGTTGTTTTTCAAATTTTAGATTTAATTTAAAATTTTAAAATAAGAAGGAAAAATTATAGTTATAAAAATATTTCTATATGGCTATTAAACATTAAACAATAAATATTCTTTTAAACTATAATATGTCATTTGGTGTTAAATGAAGTTTAATATTTTATTAATAATGTATAATATACAAAATCAATAATTAAATTAATTGTTTTCAAAAGTTATTTCTTATTACTGATAAGCCAATGGAATTTATATAAATATAAATTTAAAAACAATTTTAATTATTAAATTATTGTAAATACTATGTTTTCAATTAATATAAGTATTAAAAAATATAAAATATTAAAAAAATTTAATAATATGACTTTAATATATACTTTCTGAGATGAATAAAATACATATTATTGTATTCATATAAATTCGCTTATTTAAAGTAAACATCACAAACTATGATTTAAGTATCTTTAAATGAAAATTATTGGAACATAAATTAATGAACTTGAAAATCTAAGAAATTAAAATAAAAGCAATGCTAAAAATGAAATAATAAATATTCAGTATTTTTGACTTCGAATTGTTGGTAGCTAAGAACATCCTATTACATTATATTTTATATTATTGTATTATATTTTAACTACCAACAGAGAAATCACATTTCAGTTATTGTTAAAAATGCGAACCGCGTAGTATAATTAAATTCACATTTGATATCGTATGCTTTTAAAAACACTGTTGGGTGTTATTGTTTACAATAATATTGCAGTTTGACTTATATGCATTGTTTTTAAGACTGCAAAAGTTTTGTTATCTGTATTTTTCACACGTGGCATCAAAAACAAGTTTAACTAAGTCGACCATAAATTAATGTAAAATGGTTTAAAAAATATATAAATATATATCATTGAAATATTGAAATGAGCAGCGTATTATTTGAAGACATAATATTATGGTGGTTTTTAAGCTAAACAAAAACTTTTTATTAGATTTTTAAACCTAGATAATTTTAAACAGCTAAGACTTTTTTACGAGTCAGTACCAAAAAATAAAAAATAAATAAAAATAAATTGAAACAGTTATGGGACATTCTGGTTAATGTTAGTCGTTTAAATTGTAGATGTTTTATATCTGTAATCAATTCTTAATATAAGTTGTTATTTACGGCAAATTAATGCGTGAGTGTGTTCTTATCATATCGCACGTGGTGTAGCCATATTGACTCAAACTTTTGAGTAATAAAATTAAATGTCTGATTTATATAGAATAAATTTATTTAGAATTTTTTTGTTTTTTACATCACTTCTTGAGTTGCTTCCCTTTAATTTTCGTAATTTTCATTAGTTCCTTTTGAAATGTATCGATTTTTGTTAACTATGAGCATGTACATTTCTAAAAAAAAATATATGGCGCGCTCATTTGACTCCAAATTTACTTAAATCCATTATAAAAATCGGGTTTTTGATCAAAATTAGTGTTTTGTAAAAAATTAAATCTGAATCAAGTACAACGTTCCATTTAGAACTATAATTGTGACGAACAATGAATGAACTAATGTTAACTTCTATAAAATAATTATTTTCCGAGTACTTATTAGAATATCGAGATATAACTGTAAACTCGATCAAGATACATTTGATGAAATGAAAATATAATCCTTATATAGATTGTTTGTTTATTAATTTCAATAAGTTGATTCGCGTAGTTAGTTCTAAAGGAGTAAATAATTGCAATGGAATTCCCATTGTTACGTCAACTATCGAAATGGTACACTAGCAAGGTGTAGTGTTTCAGTTAGAAGATATTCAGCAGTACGTTTGATGGACTTGGATTTTAGTTAACATATGCATAATAATAGATAAACCTGACATATTTTTGCCAGGTTAAATTCGAAATATTTTCCCGTGCAAGGTATGAAAAAATTATTAAATCCACGCGTACGTTTCCAATCCGATCTCCGTTCATGTTCATTACGATTTGCCCGTGTATATAGATTTGTCGAGGAGCACAATAATTATTTCTTAAAATATTCCACATGATCAAAATCATTTGTAATTATGATAATATTGTTTACTGCCGTAATTTAATACATTTGTAGATGTATTATTAAAATATAATTCAGTGAATTTATACTATAGATTCAACGCTTATAATATAGAATGTACCAAATAACATATTATGTAGGTATGCGTACAAATCAACGGTACGTATATAATTGTGTATGTGTTAATTGTATATTTGTTAATTTGTTATATTTTCCGTGATTTCTCCGTATAATATCAATGCGTTTCAAATCCTAATATATTTGTTAACCTTTATTCTAATTGTTCACTGTAATATGTGGGGTTCGGATGTTGATGCGCTTATAAAATGCTGCTTATAAAAATGCGTTTATAACCTAAAAATCACGAATTTTAAATATATAAAAAAATATATAATAAACAACTAATAAATATAATACTATCTATTAAATTAGTAAATACAATTAAAATTGTTTTATTTATTTAATTTTGTTTGTTATTTTAGTTTGATGACTGAATTTCAATTTAAAAGAAAATTGAAACGTTCGATGTCATAATAATGATTAAAAGTAAAAATAATTATATCTATAGCTTAAAAAAAATTACCTATGATTAATACAGATATATTATAGAAGAAACAAAATAGGGTACAATTAGTTAGTTTAGATCAATACATTGTTTAAGTAGATTTTTAGTAAGAAATACATCGTTTATTTCTTTAAATATACAAAAAAAAAGATCAACATCCGGACTTCAGTTATAATATAGATATCTGTACCTACTACCTGTAACGTTAACTTATAAATCGTGTGTACAAAGATAACTGTAAAAATCGTTTTTAACGTCTAGGTTTTTTGTTTTTTTTTTTTTTTTGTCAAATTAGGCATGGTTTCCATGAAACGATCAGGTCGACGCGGTGTATGTTATCGTTAATAAAAACTACAATGCCTTTGGATTTCCGTAAAGATTGTAAACGCAAAAGTGAGAAGTGTTATCATTTGGAATTTTATGTCGTTTTATATTTTACTACTACCACATTTTAAACTTATTTCAAAATTAATACATTTTGCTTAGTTATTGAATATTTTGTAGCATTAAAATATTTTAGCACGTATTCAGTCATATTGATTTCAAATATTAACATTTTAATGAATTAATAGACACAGGCTTACAGACATATTTTTTACGTTTTTGTAGTGGTTGATACTGTATAGGAAGATCAAGAATCCCACTAAAAATATAAGCTTTTGCTGAAAACCGAACGGATATTTTTCGATGCCTATAACCTGCATAACGATTTAATTTTTGTTGACACTGGGCATTATAATCCGCTTAGACGATATTGATGTACTACATGATTGTATTATTAACGAGTGTAAAAATAAAACTTTGAACATTAAAATTCGCACTTATTTCGCCATCAGAAGGGAAGTTGTTAAACGCGTTCACTGTATTATTTTACACGCAGGGTAGTAGTGGGGTTTCTATTACCCCGCCGTTATATTTTATATATATAAATATGTATAACAGGTATATATATATATATATATATATATATATATATATATAGTTACCCTGATCATAGTTAATCACCTTATGTATACACGTCACTATAGCCTATTTACATTTAGTAATTATATTTATATCAGTACAACCAATATATGTTATACCTGTTCGTTAAACATTTATTTTTTTTCTCACCACCTAATTGTTATTATATTGTTTTAAATTTTGCTGTATACGATGCATGCCATATTGTTCCGTTATGATATTATGATTTTTAATCACTCCAATAAATCCAACACGGTTTACTTATGAACAACGCTTAAATAATAACACTTTAATTTATCGTCCGGCACTATGATATTGATAATTGAACTCGACACATAACGTATACATGAGCGTGGCGTGTTCACTTCGTAAGACAATCGTAAGTACGCACCTGATCATTTGGAATTCAATTAAGTCGACACGTTGCTGAAACAGAAGTTGCGCCACAGTGTGAAAGTTTGATGATCAGTAAGTATCGATAAATGATGACACCATACGCTGAACTATAATAATCGATTTGTAGTGTTATTTTTTTTTTTTCTAACAGGCCATGCAACGTGTGTGTGGTCACCCATATTGCGAATATCGCTGGTCTGCACTGTACTATATATCATAATATGTTTTACGACTAGGGACGTTTTGGAAGTGGCCGTTTGGACGCCAAAAGAATAAAAATTGTGTTATTACTTATATCTGTTATCGTATTGGTTTAATATAGTTTTGTTCAATAAAATATTGAAATAAACGAAATGATAAATAAAACAAACATAAAAAATGTTAATGAAGAGAAATATTTAGGGAACTATTGTTCTGAAAATTATTTTATCTACATCGATAACTTTTTTAATCATATAAATTATTGTACAACGTATTGTACAACCAAATGGAGCTATAAAACTATTAACAATTGCGCTAAGGTATTAGTAAATACAATAAAAGATAAAGTATAGAACATGTGATATTTTTATTTTTTTTTTATATCCCAACGTTTAAACGGCCACATTCAAATGCATTTTGGTCTTACGTTATGTACCTGAATAATATATGTATTTCTGCGTATGCGGTATATGTATTGTTATGTTTATCACGGGGGACTGCCAAAAATGAAGACGGGACAAAACTAATCGTTAACCGCTAAACAAAGTTTACTTTATGCGTGTCACGAAAAAAACTGCAGATAATTGTTTGTCTTTAAAAATATTGGCGGAAGTGACAATTGATAGAATTGCAGAAAAAGAAAAAGTAAAACAACTATAAGTTTGAAAATTTGTTTATCGCATCGAAAACCGATTGCTGTTCATTGTGTTATTAGTTTGTTTTGCAATTTCAAATAATAATAATAAATGTTCAAATTATATACTTTCAATATTGCGACAGTACGTTTATACATATATGCACGGATTAAAGAGTAAACAAACTCATAACGGTCGGCAGTCAATATTACCAGGGAAAGAACGAAGCCAAATTATCAATAATGATGTAATAGTATCCTTCCACTGATAACTTATAAAATCGTATTCCAAATTATATTTGAAATTGTCATGAAACTATGTTATAGGCAATACCTTAAGAATAACTGCGTAATAAGGCAATAATTTTAGAAATTATATTCAAATCGGAACATTTTATTTGGTTTTCAATTTTTTCAGCTTGGAGTGTACCGTCGTGTCGAATGTGATCGTTGCTTCAACACAACGATATGAATGTTGATCAAATTTCATCTCTAATTAAACGTTAGTGTTATAATGTCGAAACTGCAGAAGAAATAATGTACACGTTTAGTTTTAACTTATTATTTAGTCAATCAACTAAAATTGTTGTGTCGGTTTGAGAATTTTACTAGATTAAAATTTATGTAAACGGGTTTAAGTGTTTCATTAGGTCTAGATGTGGAGTGATGATAAAGTATTATTGTTAATCATTTGAACTCACGGTCTGCATATCTTTTTTTCAATATTTTTCATTGGAATGGAGGCTGTCTAGAACATTTCGGCGTAGAGATATTTTGAAGTTTTATAAATTTGAAGTTCTTTATTATTTATATTATTTAATCATAAATATATCTGACAGAAAACATATATTTATGATTAAATAATATAAATAATGAAGAACTTCAAATTTATAAAACATCTCTACGCCAAAATGACCCTACGCCGAAAGGGCACTACACCGAAATGGTCACGCCGTTTTCTGACAGAAAACATATTATTTAATTATAATTAATATATTTATTCTAATGAAATAAACTAAAAAATGAATAATAAACATATTAATTAAAATAAAGAGAATAATGTTAAAATTATAAATAAAATTTTATATAAAAAAATACATTAATATATCTGACAGAAATCATATTATTTAAACGCAATTAAAATCACTTTTATGAAAAAATCTAAAGTGACTACGCCGAAATGGATTTCATGCCGAAATGACTTACTGCCGAAACGTCCTACGCCGAAACAGCTCCGCCAAAATGGCTACGCTGAAACGTTTGGCTCTGGAATGGAGGGCATTACTAACCTGGGACAAATAATTATTTTGAAATCCTCTCGAGATTCTTCCCTCCTTCGACAGCGGTGGAGGTCCGAGAGTGATACCTAGCGTACGAGATGTTTCGTGTATAAACGCGATACTAAAAAAACGTATCAAGTACGGTGATGGGTCGCTTGTCGAAAGAAACGCACGCGGCGTACCACGATTCTAGGGATACGTGCGATGTAAAAGCGTGAGATTCGTTCCGTTTTGGATCGTGCCCAGAGGGAGCGTCGGCCGGACAGAATAAACCACGCAACGGTACAGAGCAGCGATTCGATAACGTCACATGGGCGTAGCGGGTCGAAAAATCGGCAAGTCGCCTCGGACGAATGCTTAGCGACGGAAACAACAATAATATCATTACGACAATGATGCACAGACAATATCGAAACAATCGCGTATTATAAACTTCCGTCGATGGTATGCAATTAAATGTATATTGATACACATCTAAGTTTCGTTATCGTTTCTTATGATTTTGTGTTTTCGTATTTCCAAAAGTTTGTGTTTCGAAACAAACGTCAAACAGCGGTGTTGGTGGCGACGCTATTATTGTTATTATTATTGTTGTTACGCGTACTTAACAATGAAAACAATACGACTATTGTGCGTCGTAACGATTTCCGATTGGAAACGTACACTGAAAATAAGCTACTTGATTATTCGAACGCAAACCAAGCACGCGTATGCATCATCATTATCGAAACACTCCATGAACATCAAAACGTGCCGAACATACCATTACGAGCGGTGAAATAATGTGCGTTTGCTCCACGCCGTACCAGTGGCAAATAAGACCAGTAGTGCCGAAATAATTTAGACATTTAGTCGGGCGGACATTATTTGAAAGGGCCACAAATATATAAGGCCCCAATGGCATACTTATATTTTGGTTTTTATCCAAAAATATTGATGTTAGACTTTAGTGTTGCAATAAAGCTTGCATAAGGTTAGGCGGCCAAACTTCAGATCAATACGAAGAGCGACACCTCATTTTAAATATTCACAAAAATCCAAGATCCAAATTCAATACAGGGTTTGGTGCCTCTGAATAAGACGATGTATATGAACGTGGTGATGTATTACTATGTTATGGTCTATGGACGGAGAAACTTGTTCGATTAAAGTTATAAGTTTCGATGGGATCGACGTACGCGTGTTAAAAATGCGCCAAATTCGTCGTTTTCGTATCAGAGTTTCGCGTCGAAATAAACCGCGTAAGTGATACAAAGTCAGATGATTCCGCGCTAGCGATTCGTGCGCTAACAGATCGATTCGTCTCCTGGATACTTGTCGTAGACGGTTATTACGACCGACTACGGCGCGCATGTACACGAACGATACGTTTATCCGGCACAGCGGGTCATTAGTGGAGGCTCGCACTCGCAATGTGCTTACGATTTCAACTTAAACGTTAAATGTTGCAATGATCACGTAAAGATTGTCGACGACGTGCGAACAACTTACGGTACAACAGTGACGGATCGCGTACGGTGTCGATCGGAAACGAAGAATAATCGTCGAAGGATACGGTGCTCGTTTTTTTCTTTTTCTGTTTTTTTTTTTTCATCGTTAGATTAACATGGTATAATGTACAGTGTTGATATAATAACGAACATTCACGTCTCCGCACGTAACGCGACGGGACGCAAGCGTCTCCGCGAACATTACCGACCGTTCCCCAGCAACCGCGCGTTGAGGTGAAACCAATAGTTTTTTTTTCGTCAGCGAGTGCGATCCGTTTGACGATTGTGGACCGCCGCTGGGCCCGAATGAATTTTATCCCGTAACTTGAAATGTTCTCCTCTGCAGGCGGTCCCCCGACTCCAGAGCCATATCGCCGTTATACCTAACTTGCATGTGGTGTACGCATTATCCGCTCGCAGGCTGGCACCGCCCGTATTGTAATATCGATCTGGTGACAGATTCGACGAGGACGAACGCTCGCGGTCGAGTAGAGATGGTCAACTCCATTGATATCAGTAGCATAATTTCGGGTTCTTCTAGAGCATTCTAGAGGGCAGTCGACGTGACAATTTATTTTAACTCGACGGTTCATTTTACCGTAAAAGTTCCGATATCAACATGAGTGGAGGGGTACGTCAAACCGGTCAAAAAATGCAAAAATGCAATAACTTTTGTACTTAACACATGAGTTTCCGTATTTTAATAGGTTCTCGTTTTTTTTCTTCCGATTTACAACATGTCAATGGTTTTACAAAAGACGTATTTATGTTTTGATGACGTGCCTACTTAGGGATAGTTGAACTCTAGACTGTGGGAAATGCATGAGTTGCCTTCCTCCCAAAAATAAATGACGTTACTTACTATAATACTATGGTATAATTAATATAATGGTAGCGCGATGCTGGTTTTATTGAAGCATTTGCTACTAAAATAGGGTGAGTAGTAGTGTTGAGAGATAGAAAAGTTGAATACATAATTATTTCATTCGGACCCGTCAATTTTAATTTTGTGTACCTGAATCTAAAAATTTGATACTGAATTTGAAACTCGAAACACGTAACTGCTTCAATGAAAAATAAGCTTTGCTCTGCCACTGTATGTAGATACACTTTGAATGTACCGGGTAGACGTTATTCGCGGATGTCTCTAACGTGCGGGGCCGATTAAGTGGTGGCCACCGGTCGTTTAAACGGTCGTCCGGTCTCCTTGCGATCGACTTTAACCGCTGGCACCGTCTGCGTTCATGCACTTGTCTTCGTAAACGTGCACGTCAGCCGTTCGGTACAACGGAGGCGCTCGTGAAAAGTTGCCCGTTTCCAAGGCGACTGTCGGGATTTCGTCGGCGGCGAAACCGATGGTGACTGAGGGACTGCCGTAGGCAAGGGATAACCCTATCCGGAACGCGATAATATGTCATTTTCGCGTGCATATAGGTACATGGATAGTGTATTACATACGCACGTATTATCGTTGAAGACGATAATTGAGGAAAAATTAACGTAATTGCCAACGGTAGTCAATTCGTTTTGATTGTCGACCACTGCCAATCGGTATGTTTGGAAATGCCGCAGACTCAAAGTGATAATGGTTTTCTATTTATCTTAAATCATTGCCGTTGAACCTTGGTAAAATGTCTACACCGCACCGCGTCAACGCGTGTTCGCGAAACGGTACGCAGAAATCAACAAGTACGTTTACGAAGACGAAAACGTTCTACATTATTCAAAGTGTTGCAACTCGTACTAAGTTTGAAAATATTTCCTCGGTAAATTATGTGATTCGTACCACCATAGCTGTGAAACGCGTTCGTTAATATCGTCAACATTGCCCATGCCCACCGCGGCAGACGTTGACGTCATTAGCCCGGTCGGAGTCGTACATTTGTTGACAGTACACGTTGCTTTTACAACACCGAGACGGCGGTGTCTGTCGACGCCTAGGGATTTACGACGGTTCCCGTTGCCGTTGCGAATTAACGTTCGTCAACCGTGTGCGGCCGACGTTACCGTGTCGAAACCGCATCACGGCCGGTAAGCGCACGTACGCGTTAAGGCTATCGATCCGACCGCGACAACGGGGCGCGTAGAGACGGTACACGCGGTGTGCGTTACCGAGTGACGAGAGAACAATACTCGCGTTCTACCGATCCGTACGCCGTCGGGGCCCGCGTTGTGGAATCGACGGTTCGGTCGCAGATCTCTGTCGGTGATATTTTCGAAGCAAAGGCACGGGTCGAACCGAACGTAAATCTGTTCCGCGGTGCTCGCCCGTCCCCGACACGAACGATTTCTTTTTGTTTTTCGTACGCCGCGATCGCTGTCTCCCGTCCCCTCCACCCCGGTAAAGCGCGGCCGGTCGCCGTACGTTACCCCGCGCGCACCATGTCCCACGTTGTGATCCGCCGACGACCAACAGACGAACGGCGCCGGCCGGACGTGTTCCGAGCGCACGAGCTCCGGGAATTTAGTTGTTTCTCGGCAGCACCGGAACGTCGCGGAAACATGCGCTTGTCGGGAAGTGTGTGTGAGGGAGGGGGGTATAGTTATAAAAACTCTTGTCCACGCGTTAGCCGCCCGCGCCGAGTCGAATTGCAGACGCAACACGCGTATGGTGTACAACGATTTGAATATGACGTTATTTTCCTAAACACTTTTTCTCGTCAAAAGAATAACAATCGTGTTCGAACATACAAATGTTGTTTTACGAGTGTTTAACTGATGGGAATACATTTTCGAAACGGACGTAGAAATCGTAAACGATGTGAAACAATTCGAAAATGTATTTTGTCATCGTTTATTTTTGAAAAAAATATTCAAATTTTATGACCAAATGTCTGTTCCATCTCGTTCCCTTATCAAACGCAACTGGGCACACGACGAGGAGACACCTGTCGTATACGTCACGCAAAGGCTTGACGTAAACAACACTAAAACAAAGTATTTGTCGGTTGTTGGACACTCTAACCGTCAAACAAGCACGTAAAGAAAAACCTAATAATTGGCCCGGACGACTACCTTATTAAGTGACAAAGAAGACGATCTAGCACTGCTTAATAGGATAGTCGAAAACAGATTCTTTAAAAGGCTTACTTTCCCTTACGGCTCTAAAGTTATTTTACACTCGAAACAACTGACAAAGAATAAGATCTAGCACTGGATGTTTCGAGCGTGAGTTAATCTTCACCTAAACAATATTGTACTCTCCCCTCAAACTGACAAAGAATATGATCTAACACTGGATTGAGGTTTGAAATACAATATAGTTTTAATACCCTTTTTGTAAGTGTACCAACTTTTTCATATACTCACACAAAATACTTAAAATAGATAAATTACCAAACATGAACTCCTTTTACAATTATGATCTTAACCTTTTAATTAAAGAAAAACAAAAATATAATTAGTACAAAAATAAAAGAATGACCGATCACTTCACTCGTGAATCGGGCAGCGTTCTGTCCTCCGCATCGATGGCAGTAGAACGAACCCCCATCACATCCTTCCGGCGGCGTTTTATTCTATTGCCATCTATCTGGTCAGCATTTCCTGAAGGTGGTATGTGTGTGTGAGTTTGCTGACCAACTAAATTAGATGTTAGGTACCATCCACATTTTAGTGATGATACAACACACCATTTCGTCTTGAAAATACGTCCGTCTAACATTTTAACCACCTCTTAGAACTGATGAAGCCGCTTTCCAATCACAGTTATTTTTTTCGTTTTCGTTTTCGATTTCTCAAGTCTTGTACGCAAACGAGACGCCACACAGATCTAAATCAGACGGTTTTTTTCTTTCAATCACTCGAACTGTAATTTTTAATTTACCATGTAGTCAATGGTTCACGTTTTCCCTTCATCATTTAATACTTACCTTTACAGCTGAAACGATGAGTATGAAGCTTCAAAATCGCAACAGTTTTTTTAAATATTATTATGGTTGTCGCTTTGGTCTTATGTTGATATTTCCCATACATACTAGTTTCGTCCCCTGTCATGTTGTATGCTCACAATTACAACTATATGCTTAATGTTCCATGCAGGTATTCAGTGTGTGATTCGCACTAATGCGTAAGTTCTTGGATTTCTCGTTATCGCGATATTACAGTGAGTGGAGTCAAAAGTGATAGGGGTTTGGACCTATATCATATACGCTACTGTAAGCATGTTCGAGGTGAAAAATCGGGACAACCCCGGGTCGCAAGTTGTAGGGTGTGTAACAGTGTTTCGTATATTTCTGTTTTATTTTTTGTTTTTTACCGTATTAGGTTAACCACTTGTAGTTGTCAAAAAACTGGCCGATCAACTGATAAATGAACACAATATACTCGCATTATGCACTATACGGAAATAGACTTCATCGACTGTCGCCACAAACCCGCTGCGATCAAACGAAATATTATGGAATCTGAACGGGGGAGGGGAGGGTAAATACATTTGGGCAGAAATACTTCCTCGCCAACGTAATATTATAGTGGCTATCAGATCGTGACCGTAGTGATCCGCGGCCCTTCAACTATATTATGCGCGCCAAATGATGATAACAAGTAAAACAGTAAAAGTGACGCGACCGATCACACGTCATGGTGTGTGACACTCACGACATCCAAATCGCATCGCGTTATTATTACAATTATTATTATTATTATTATTATTATTATCATTAATATTATCACTTTTATTATTACGGCGTGTGCGCGCGCGCGTCCAGCCGAATAACGGAACGCTGTACACCGTGCGTCGTCGTCATCGGAGCGCGGGCGGACCGCGGCGTCTAAATTTAAACGGCACGCGAGCGTCGGCGGCGGCAACCGCGTTGCGACACATTGCACGCATACAATGCGATGTACATCAGCAGTGGAGCGGTGTGTACTTAAAATCGCCGAGAGGCGAATTGATATTTCCAACCGACAAGTGACAGTCGCCCGACGCGCCCCCGCCTACCGATCGAAAGCGTCACGTCACCAGTGTGCCACTGGCAAAATTTTTCTCGACCATTCTAAATAAAAACGAACCGATTTTTTTCGCATTTTCGACGGATAATCATTTACGGACGGTAAATAAACGTTGTAGAATACGTTTTTCCACATAGCTTCATTGTGGTGATTAAAAACTAGTTATTATTTTGGACTTTTTATTAATTGCGAGTGCATTGTGTAATATTGTACTGAACCGAGGGAAATGAATTGCGAGCGTGACGAGCGGCTTTTAATGAATTGTTAGTGACACTTGTTTTCAGTATTGCACTTCGGGGAAGGGAGTTGGCAAAATCTTAAATATGCTCCTGTACGTCACGTTCACGCTTTTTAACGAATTTTTGGAATTCGAGAACGGACCATAATTCACTGTACTACATCCGTTATATACAAGCGACCGCTGTACATAACACGTATTGTTTGGTAGTACAAAGAAAGTTTAAAATTAGCTTAGGTACTTGTCTTCGTCTATATACCCGTGAACCACCCACCCCTAGGACTTTCGGAGGCAATAGCTTTTCAAAAAAAAACCTTCACCAGGTCATACGAGTAGTATGTACGTGCACTGCGTCTGGTTACGGACTACCCAACCACCGGAGGGTTGGCGGTCGGAGCAATATTATTTGAATACGATGACGTGTGGTGGTGAGGGGGGCATGTACTATGGTAATAAAAAATAATCATAACGATAATGACGTTAACAATAAATGGGGTTTGAATGTTTATGCACTTAAAATGACTGTATTATATATGCATACAAAATATGTAAAAAAAAAAAAAACATAAAATATGCATTTTAGCTAAAAAACAAAAATATGTAATAAAAAATGCATTTAACCTTAAGTATTAAAAATTATAAGTATTTAATTATTATCAGTAGATATTTTAATTTTTTTTCAATTTTATTTAGGTACTTATTTACAATATGAGCGTTACACTGTGGAGCAATGTTTTTTTTAAATTTGAACAAACTTGAACTTAAAAATCTTTAACATAATTATATTCACAAACATAACTATACAGGTCGTTAATTTATCATTTATAAACCCATTAACTCAAATTATTTTTAAAAGATTATGAGTATTAAGTGCAATAAGCAATTGTATTCTTAAAATCCCAAACCTATATATGTAATACAAAAAACCATAAAATATGCAAAATAAAAATAGTATTATTTTATTCAGTAAGACATTAATCAAATTCATATTTAGGTCAGCATTAAATATAAAAAATTATGCGATTTTATAAAATTTCAAGCTCTAATAATAATAATATCGCGTAAGTTGTAATGCCGAAATAATAGGTTCTACGACAAAAGAACGAAAGTACTCGTATATGAGCAAATGTAAGCTAGCGGATAACAATAGTATGCGAGCGAAAATATTTTATTGCACTTAGCGAACCGAAATGGGCAGGTTGCTGTGAAGGCCGGTTGGTCAGATAATGATAGACTATAGTGATCAGTTTAATCTTAGGTTTCAACAATTTTTATTAATAAAATTGCGATCGTAAGAGTGGATCTCACAAACTATGGTTTTCAACCCAAAAGTGGAATTGTTATGAAAAAATTAAAAACGGATTACAAAAAAAACAAACAAGTCTATTGAATCTATAATTAATTAATTAATTTATATGGTTTTTTGTTCTATTGTTGGAATACAAAAAATACAGTAACATGACTCAAAATCATTAAGTTTCAGATTTTAAACATGGTAGAATATTGTTAGTTTACTGGAATTTATCTACAACCTAATTCATCATTATTCTTGCTGTATGTTTTTCATAATTTTCGTACAGGAATCATAGTGCCGTATCACAAAATTATTTTTATGCATAAAAATATGTTTTTTTTTTACACACACTTTTCTCAATCGACTTGATACAATTTCATGGTTGGAAAAACGATATGAACCATCCTTGTGTTGTAGCTTGGACTGAGAGTAACTAATCGTCACCGTTATGGGTGTGAAATATTTGTAGACTGAATTAATGTTCTTAATATTGTATAATGATATGCGTATCACACCATGTGGACCGTTGCGCATCTATGATTTACGTCACTGTCGATGTTATACAGGACAGGGTTTGGTGAAACACGACAGGTCTTAAGATAACGTTATTTTTTATACAATTTCAACGCTTTTCATCAGTAGGGAATAAAGAGGGAAGGGAATGAGGAGATGATATAAAAATCCCGTGCTCAGCGAGTACAGTAATTTTGTCATTGTTATCCACTTTGACGACACATCGAACGTTTTCAACACAAGAAATAATAATATTAATAGTAAATAATTCTCGTGAAGTGTTGCATATTTCAATTAATTTGTCCATCACGTTTTTGAATGTCTTCATCCTTTCATGTATGTACAGTGTACACGGTGAAAAAAGGTTCCCGATGTCTAGATATTTTGAAAGACACGCGTTAGAAAAAGGGTTATCTAAATTGATTTTGTCATTTTTCATTTTCGTAAAAATATTCATTGGTTTTGTTATCACTTATAAAGTCATTACTGTTATTATAATCATTATATTTAACAGCAATGTGCCATCTACAATTTCAGAGAAAATAGCGCATAACCTTTTCTCGATGTAAGTCGTTGTTAATGTTGTGCTGGGCAAGGCGTGGTAAAACATAGCTGGTGTTACGATAACACTTATGACGTTTATCTTCCGTAGGGATGGAGGAAAAAGACGACAACGAAATAAGAAAAAGATTCACGCTAAACGAGTAATTTTCGCTTTGTAATCACTCTCGACGACGTATTACACGTCGTCAATACGACGAATAATAATTGTAGTAAATAATTCTCGTGATATGTCACAGCTTGAACATAGCTAAACGAGAAAATTTTTTAAAAAAAATATTTTTTTTCATAGATTTTAAGTGGGATGGGATGGAGTTGAAAGCGAATTTACGGAGAGGAACAATTCAAAGACAGGCTGAAATACTGAGATTCTCAGTCTGAAAAGCAAGAAATAATAAACAATTATAACTACTTGCAATTTTTTTTTTTTTACATACGCATGATACTATTTCCATACTGTGCTCGATCGTTTTTTTAGTCGTTATGCAACGGTTTTTCAACGTTTTTAAATTCACGTACCACTTATGTATATTTTAAAATTGTTAATATACCACTAGACCAAAAAAAAAAAAAAACCTTTTGTTTTTCACTTATTAAATAATAAAATGTATACCTTCTGTTATTAAGACTACACAATTATTATAATACTTATATTTAACGCGCTAGAGTTAAATTTAATATGTACAGTTTTCGTTTTTATCATTGTTTGTAATAAATATCAATAACTATTAGGAATGATGATAAATTATTTAATGAGACTGTAGATGTTGAATAAAATGGACGAAGACGTTAACGTCAAACAATCGAAACAACGTTGAATGTTAACAATAATCTTTACACTTATGTAATGAGAATTGTGAATCAAAAACATTTTACGCGTATCATCTATGAGTTTACTGCGTACCACAGGTTGAGAATCGCTTCTCTAGTACGCTCAAATATTACACGGGAGTTTATTGTCCGAACGCTTTATTACGGCGTCGATTTCTCCTCGAAGTTCTCATTTTTATGACCATTTTGTATATGAACACGTTCGTACGATGCGTTACGGAAAATCCTCTTCACGTGCACCATTGTCGGTCGAGTTTCACGTTTTAATAGTTTTTCGGTTTGTCGCATCGACGACAATGTTTTTCGCTGTGCTGCAGACGGTATCACATAACCGGTGCACGGTCATCGTAACAAATTTTCAACGGTAAAAATTATAACACTGTTTACGTTATCACTTATCACTTGCGTGCATGTTTTGTATGGGCGGTAGATAAAACGCGAGCGATTCCGGTTCACGAAGTTCTCCGATCAGCGTGCGGAACAATAACGATGTACAACAACAGAAGCATTGTATTCCGCGTGGACGTCGAGTACGCGATGACGTTTTAATCATAACGATTAAAATTAAATAAATTAATGAATAAATAATTAATAAACGTAAGATAAATAAAAAAAAACTGGGTTAAACTTGTTGTTGCTTTCGTTGGAGAATACGTTTACGCTTCGCGGAACCCGAATACGACGAAGAATATGGATATATTTAGACGTTCCGATCGAAACGGCTAAGGATACGTTTCTAAGTAGGACACGACACGCGAAAAGAGAACAAGGTGTCCATTGTCCATGTCAGTTGTCGCGTATGAGAATAAGCATACACACGGCGTACGGTGACCACGCGTAAGTGGTTTTCTCTCTTTTTAACTGCGTTCAACATTGTTATGCGAGACGAACGAAACAATGTGGTGCACTGTTGTTGAATGTTACGATCAGCAGTGAAACCGTTGCGGCGATACACATGCGTAAACATGCACGTATTTGTATTCGTTTGTTTATCAATCAACACCCGAAACGGCTTAAAGGTACAGCGGTTCACAATGCTCAATACATTATACGACGTACATTGTACGACAAATAGGTAAAGCGGGCGGACGATTAATTGAAAACGTGATGCAATTTCGATTTAGCCGCGGAATAAAAGTTTAAGTCTTTAAACTTTACCAGTTCGTTACAGAAGACTTTGGTTATGCACGAGATATCCAGAACTGCGGGGAACACGAAAACCGAATTTGTTCGTAGGATTAAAATCAGGAACGCTGTGCAACCGATTCGTGATGAAAACTCGGGACAATCTAACACACACCGTTTACCGACTTGCACGTGAACCCTCCGTCAGAATATTTACAACGAGTAGCTACAGGTTCGAGACCAACGCGGTGATCGAGGGAGACATATTTATAAATAAATATATATAATTACTGATTTGAACGAAAACGGATTATGTGTTTCGATGCAATAACGCGACTGAAAGTTTGCATTTCTCTCGTAAACAGTGTGAACGTTAATAAAATATCTACGGCGTATCTGAAAAATACACTGTTATTTTTACAAGCGTAGCAAAACGGTAACCATGTTGTTTACTACGCGTAATCATTTAATTTCACGATAAAAACGTTATTGCCAGAATGCAATTATACAACGGACACACGGATATTTATATCTACATAATAATAACAATAATACCGTAAGAACGATATCGTATTTTAATGGCTCGCCATAATACCGTTACGCATCATAATACAAATCAGTTACTAAATGACAACTGCACGGCGACCGTTTACATATTATTTTACTTGTCTTCGGAGGACACGACATATAAAGGCTGTAGTGTATTTTGCGTTATTTAATATCCATAGCGATTGTGGTTAGTATGTTTAAACGTACTTATCATGTCTGTATTTTAAAGGATTTAAACGTTTTATTGGATTTCCCAAAATAAAAAAAATAAAAAAATATTAAATAGAAAAACGATTCGATCTACTGTTAGAATAATACAAACAATTTTATCCCCTTAGTATTTTATTGAATATTAAGACTTTTGGATTTTAAACACATAACTGTTTTCTGAAATTTGATTTACAAACCAATAACTGCACTATTTCAAATTCTGCAATCTATACGAGTAGACAATCATAAGTACCAATAAACATTTGATACACGTTATGTTTCGTTTATTTGAGTGTCAGTAGACAAAGGAAGTAAATAAATTATTAAAAAAAATTTGAAAAATATGTATCTATTAAATTACTTTTTTTTTGTTTTCATAAAACATCAGCAACAAGACTATTAGTTTTTGGTTTAAAAGTCGGGTACTTAATGTAGAGTTGACATAAATGAGATATGGACATTGATTAATATATATTAATATAGTAACTTGATTAATTATGTACATTACACAATTTATATTCTGCTTTGTTACTTTACATCTAGGCTTCCTAAACTTTTAATAAGTAATTTTTTTGTTTAAGTATAATCTATAATGTCATCATAAAATCATTATAATATATTATAGACCATATCAAATACTATAATCTTATTTGAAACTTACTTTGTTCAATTAAAAAAATAAATTGTTTTATCATTTTATAATTTATCGATTTTTAATAATTCCTTTTACATAACTTGAAGTTTCAAGTTAATCTATGTAACATAATAATCATACATTTGTACTATAGAAATAATTAATTAGGATTTTTTGATACATATATACTGGTATATATATATACGCAGATCAAATTCTTATTTGTATTCTCATTCTTATATGTCACTGTCAATGTTTTAATATCGATTTAAGATAATATTAATTTTAAATACATGTTCTGATAAATTAATTTATATTTCAACTCGTTCAATTATTGCGTTGTCATATAATTAAATTTTCTACTGAGTTTTGTTAAGTTTTTAAGGCTAGGTTTTTTTTTTTTTACTTTGATTTTATATCATTTATCGATGGGGACTATAAAATAACAGTTGGTTCCATGTTTTTCCGTGAAAATCAAGTCTAACATGTTCTGCAAGAAACGTTAACCGAATATCTATTGCATCCTCTTTACATAGAAATTTAACAATTTGACCACAGTCTCGGATGTCTTTAGACTCTTCACACCGTAAAACAATAGTTTCCTCTTTTAATCAACAACTGATGTTCCGTTCGCCTTTTCTTCATTTCGATTTTGACATTAAATTTCTTCGAGTACTCGCAGGTCACGTCGGTCAATAGTTGGCGACGATGCTGTTGCACATGCTTTTGCAATCATTGTTTTCTTTTAAGAGTTATTAACATGTCATCATTCAATTTCCTTGGGTCGTCAACACTTTTTCAATAGAAACAAAAACGACTAATGTACCTGTTAAAAAGTTTCCGTTTTCTCAATCTTTGCAATCTGATATTCTTTGAAAACCATTAGTTTTGTAATGCCTGTATAGCACATGATTTAATTGACCCCTTTTTCCGCGGAGCCTTCGGATGCGAGAAACAATACTATCCCATCAGACGCTCTGTTCATATTTCTCTCTTAACAATACTCGTTAAAGTTCCCGATCACAACACTTTACATTTAATTTTCTATTGTTCTGTTCTTAAATCCATCATTTTAGTACTTTGTCATGGTTTTAATATATTTCACCAGTATTGCCTTAAATCTTCTCCACGTTCCACTAGTTTTTGATATCTTCACGGGATCATCAATAGTATATTTTACCATTCTGAATGCTTTTTGTTAAAACCTTTTATGTATTCCTACTTACATGGTTTTGCTGTAAAAATAATCAACGAATTGTAGTTTAATTTATGTGATACACGAGGTCAAATTTTTATCAAAACCATCAGAAAAAAAAATTAGAAATAGTGTGAATCATTGTTCCTGTCATAATAAAAATTTAACAATGAAATGTATTTTAATCGATAGTTTAAGTAAAAAAAAATTTGTTTCATTATTTATTGTTATGTTCTTTAGCAATGATTTATAGTTTAAAATTATACTACGTTATTGATTGAGATTATTTAAATTTTTATAGCATACATATAGACGTTCAATATTCGGGCGTAATGTTGTACACCAAGACTCAAAACCCGTTAATTTTTATTTTTTTTAAATCGACCATTTAGATATAGAAAAATACATACATACACAAGCTTATATTTTGGATATAATGTAAATGTTACGCGCTAAATTTACATAGAAATTTCGAAATGCATTTTACTCTATGTTTGCAAATCGTACCGGATATTGTTTAATTTTATCAAGTAAAAAAAATACCGTTGAATCATTAAGCTAATCAAAAATAATAGTTGAAAGACCGATGAGTTCCGATTTATGAATATAATATTGTGTTAATCCCAATATATTATTAACGTCAAAGACCTAAATAATATTATTGTCTTCAATCGGATATCAACGAGAGCTAGTAATCATATAATAAAGTTTATAAACATTAAAAAATGTTGATTTGTATTATTTCAATGTAGTAGTTTTCAATGTTGACTGATAAAATATAATGATAGTACAACGTACACATAAAAACACACAGAAGTCGTCGCTTCATTATTGCCAAGAGCATGTTGCCGCTTTTTTAATTTTGCTGTACTAAAAAGACTTGCAGTGCATTTATTCAATCAAATATAAACCTATCTGTAGTACTGATGCCACAGACAATCCTAAGTCTGTAGAAAAGTTGAAAGGAACACATAACTGACAATGTATAATTTTTTATAAAAAAAAAAAAAAAATGTTAAGTTAGTATGTACTCGGGCCTCGTTTGTATGTACACTAAAAAAAACTTGAGCCACGATTCTTATATATCCCACAAATACACAGACCGCAATTTATTTCAATGAAATATATTATATTATAATAAGATGTTTAGGTAAAATTAATTCGTTGCATTAACAATTCAGAAATATACAGTTTACTAATAGATCATTGTTTCAAGTTATAAACATTTATTACATTAATTTTATCATCAGAAATATTACAGTTTTTGAAAAAGACTCTTGAATAGGTACATGACCATTATAAATGTTCTCGTTATTACTTTATATTGTTAAAATGAGTATGTCTATTAAAATGTACCTATTCAAAATGTTATTTAAATCAAATTATGTATCTTAAATTGTTTCACGAAAACAATTAACGAAACTAATAATTTTTTTTTTTTATTAAGAATAAAGGCTTCGACATCTATGGTCATTAGCCTATACAGTGTATAGGTATATTAGTACAGTGTACTAATAAATTGTTATATTAATAAATCGATTCTAAACCACTGAAAGCACTTAGGTTTTCGTGACTACATGTTAAAAACGTCTTGGTATACAATTGCGTTTTACCTATTCAAATTTCCGTTTTTACTATAAAGTAATCGCATACCTTAATGAAGTTATTTATTCACTATTTCGTTACAGATGAAACGTTCAATCACGGTTTTCGTATATTAAATTTAAAATTAGATGGTTATAAAACATTTAAATAAATTAAGATTAGTTTATTGAATAAACTAATCTTATAAACTTTATTCAATATTTGATTATTGTATAATGATTAAATAATTATACGTCGTTCATAATTTTTGTACATCATAGTATACTACTAACTAGCGCCTTCATAACTCGTACTGTTAATTAAATTTTTTTTTTTTATAATTATTGAATAAAGATTTAATATTTTTAATGTAATTACATAAAGATGATAATCCGTTAATTTATAAGAGGACTAAGTAATTTTGAAGAATAAAGCTATCCTGTCGAAAGCCTCTTTTAATTTAGTTTTAATCAATAAAAAAAAAAAAAAAAGATGAAAAAGAAATGCCACAAATAATAATGATAATACTAAAATATAGTACCTAATTTATAATATAACGTGATTGACCCTTTAATTTTTGAAAACGGAGACCACTACTAGTAGAAAGGGGAAGAATTTTATAATTTTTAATCAGGTTAAAATTAATCTGAAAGTTTGATAATCGTTTTATTATCATTTTTATATTTTGTGGAAAGTTTTTTTACAAAAATGTTTTATTTCATATTGTAATTGTATAAGATACTCGAAACATTTTTCAAAATAATGATTGCAAATTAAATTAGTTTCATATCACTTTCTATTCAAAAACCAGAAGAATTGATATCGCTTTAGTGATTATAATTTCTTAACTTAAACTAATTATTAGTTGAATTCAAGAAAAAAAAAAAAAAGAACCGGATGGGCCTCGCTCTGCTGTACAGTTAGGGGTGGAGTGCACCTCGCTTATAGGATAGGTCATTATTATAATGGATTTGTTAAATTTGAATGCAATGATAGATATCATTGTATACGAATAACGATTCTGAACGGAGTTCATATGTTAGTCTAGAATATAATACAATGTTATTTATAAATATTATATAAGTATATTTTATTTTTAAACGAAAAATTTAGAAAAACCGAAAATTTAAATTGTCTATAAATAAGTCAAAATATGTCAAAATACTTTGAAATTTTAACCATGTATAGAAAACGTCAATATAAAGATTTAATGATAATTTCAAGTTGTTGCGGTTTTTCGTTTTTGAGTTAGAGCATTTTAAAAAAACCGATATCATTTGTCAGTCTAGAACATTCTACATTATATTATATTTTACATGTAATTTTATGTCAATATTCGATGTTCAAACGCTTATAAAAAAAATTGTGCCTATGGATTTTAATAATTTTTGAATGACATTAAGAACTACTTCTGTGGAATCTTCGATTAAATTTTCAAGTATTTTGTAGAAGCCAAATTTTTTTTATCACCGATTATAAAAATAAAATGTAAAAAAATCGAATATTTTAAATGACTATAAGTGGCTTAAAAATCAATATAATATTTTGAAAAAAATATTGCATAAAAGAAATACCAATCTTAACAGCTGGTAGAAATTTCAAAAATCTGCGACTTATACTTTTTGAATTATAACAAATATTTAAAATCGTCTGAGAATAAATCGCTATTTTATGCAATTTCGTAAATATTTAAATTTCAAACAGTCATACAATTTTTTCCTCTTAGTCCGGTAGAAATTTTTTTAAAGATTTTTGAAGAGTAGCTCATAGATAACCTAGTGTTAAAATTTTGAACCTTAAGTATGAACAAAAAAAATTTTATGAATTTTTATCTACAAAATAACTTGTAAATTATCGTGATTTTTACACATTTTATACAAATTTGAGAATTAAGGGCTTATAAAAAAAATTGAGTTAACCGATCACCGATATTTTTTAGTTACGATAAGTTTAACTTATTATAAACCTAGTATAAAATTTTCAAGAGTTTTCGCTCAATCAATTAAATTTTATAGATGTTTAAAAACAAAAATTTAACAAAAATCGAAAATTTAAATTGTCTATAAATAAGTCAGAATATGTCAAAATACTTTGAAAACTTAACCATGTATAGAGAACGTCAATATAAAGATTTGGTGAAAATTTCAAGTTGTTGCGGTTTTTCATTTTTGAGTTAGAGCATTTTAAAAAAAACCGATATCTTTGTCAGTCTAGAATATTATACAGTATATTATATTTTACATGTAATTTTTTGTCAATATTCGCTGTTCAAACGCTTATAAAAAAAAATTGTGCCTATGGATTTTAATAATTTTTGAATGACTTTAAGAACTACTTCTGTGAAATCTTCTATTAAATTTTCAAGTATTTTGTACGAGCCAAATTTTTTTTATCACCGATAATAAAAAAAAAATGTAAAAAAATCGAATATTTTAAATGCCTATAAGTGGCTTAAAAATCAATATAATATTTTGAAAAAAATATGACATAAAGGAAATACCAATCTTAATAGCTGGTAGAAATTTCAAAAATCTGCGACTTATACTTTTTGAATTATAAAAAATATTTAAAACCGTTTGAGAATAAATCGCTATTTTATGCAATTTCGTAAATATTTAAATTTCAAACAGTCATAAAATTTTTTCCTCTAAATCCGGTAGAAATTTTTTTAAAGATTTTTGAAGAGTAGCTTATAAATAACCTCGTGTTAAAATTTTGAACTTTAAGTATGAACAGAAAAAATTTTATGAATTTTTAACTACAAAAAAACTTGCAAATTATCGTGATTTTTACATATTTCGTATAAATTGTAACTTTGAGCACTTATAAAAAAAAATTGTGACTTACAATTTTAGATTTTTTTTTATCAGTTAAGGAACAACTTATAAGAAACCTTGTATTAAATTTTCAAGATTTTCTAGGCAGCCAAAAAAATTTTATCGTTATTTAAAAAAAAAATACTTAAAAATATTGAAAATTTCAATTGTTTATAAATAGCTTAATAAAAGTCAAAATACTTTGAAAATTTAATGGTGTATAGAGAACGCTAATCTAAACATTTGGTGAAAATTTCAAGTATTTACATCGATTAGTTTTTGAGTTATAGCAAAATAAAAAATTTGATTATGTCAAAAACTGGTTTTGCGTAAAAACTCCCGTTTTTCCCAAATTTTTTTATGGTTTTTCCCGTCGCATTTAAAAAATATTGGACCCCCCAAAGTACCAAATAGATTCACTTTCCTTTCAGAAAAGTTGCTACATAAGGCAATCGAAGCATTTTTACTGCCCCAAAACGTGTCGACAGACACAAAAAAAAAAAAAAAAGAACCGGATGGGCCTCGCTCTGCTGTACAGTTAGGGGTGGAGTGCACCTCGCTTATAGGATAGGTCATAATTATAATGGATTTGTTAAATTTGAATGCAATGATAGATATCATTGTATACGAATAACGATTCTGAACGGAGTTCATATGTTAGTCTAGAATATAATACAATGTTATTTATAAATATTATATAAGTATATTTTATTTTTAAACGAAAAATTTAGAAAAACCGAAAATTTAAATTGTCTATAAATAAGTCAAAATATGTCAAAATACTTTGAAATTTTAACCATCTATAGAAACCGTCAATATAAAGATTTAATGATAATTTCAAGTTGTTGCGGTTTTTCGTTTTTGAGTTAGGGCATTTTAAAAAAACCAATATCATTTGTCAGTCTAGAACATTCTACATTATATTATATTTTACATGTAATTTTATGTCAATATTCGATGTTCAAACGCTTATAAAAAAAAATTGTGCCTATGGATTTTAATAATTTTTGAATGACATTAAGAACTACTTCTGTGGAATCTTCGATTAAATTTTCAAGTATTTTGTAGAAGCCAAATTTTTTTTATCACCGATTATAAAAATAAAATGTAAAAAAATCGAATATTTTAAATGACTATAAGTGGCTTAAAAATCAATATAATATTTTGAAAAAAATATTGCATAAAAGAAATACCAATCTTAACAGCTGGTAGAAATTTCAAAAATCTGCGACTTATACTTTTTGAATTATAACAAATATTTAAAATCGTCTGAGAATAAATCGCTATTTTATGCAATTTCGTAAATATTTAAATTTCAAACAGTCATACAATTTTTTCCTCTAAGTCCGGTAGAAATTTTTTTAAAGATTTTTGAAGAGTAGCTCATAGATAACCTAGTGTTAAAATTTTGAACCTTAAGTATGAACAAAAAAAATTTTATGAATTTTTATCTACAAAATAACTTGCAAATTATCGTGATTTTTACACATTTTATACAAATTTGAGAATTAAGGGCTTATAAAAAAAAATTGAGTTAACCGATCACCGATATTTTTTAGTTACGATAAGTCTAACTTATTATAAACCTAGTATAAAATTTTCAAGAGTTTTCGCTCAACCAATTAAATTTTATAGATGTTTAAAAACAAAAATTTAACAAAAATCGAAAATTTAAATTGTCTATAAATAAGTCAAAATATGTCAAAATACTTTGAAATCTTAACCATGTATAGAGAACGTCAATATAAAGATTTGGTGAAAATTTCAAGTTGTTGCGGTTTTTCATTTTTGAGTTAGAGCATTTTAAAAAAAACCGATATCTTTGTCAGTCTAGAATATTATACAGTATATTATATTTTACATGTAATTTTTTGTCAATATTCGCTGTTCAAACGCTTATAAAAAAAAATTGTGCCTATGGATTTTAATAATTTTTGAATGACTTTAAGAACTACTTCTGTGAAATCTTCTATTAAATTTTCAAGTATTTTGTACGAGCCAAATTTTTTTTATCACCGATAATAAAAAAAAAATGTAAAAAAATCGAATATTTTAAATGCCTATAAGTGGCTTAAAAATCAATATAATATTTTGAAAAAAATATGACATAAAGGAAATACCAATCTTAATAGCTGGTAGAAATTTCAAAAATCTGCGACTTATACTTTTTGAATTATAAAAAATATTTAAAATCGTTTGAGAATAAATCGCTATTTTATGCAATTTCGTAAATATTTAAATTTCAAACAGTCATAAAATTTTTTCCTCTAAATCCGGTAGAAATTTTTTTAAAGATTTTTGAAGAGTAGCTTATAAATAACCTCGTGTTAAAATTTTGAACTTTAAGTATGAACAGAAAAAATTTTATGAATTTTTAACTACAAAAAAACTTGCAAATTATCGTGATTTTTACATATTTCGTATAAATTGTAACTTTGAGCACTTATAAAAAAAAATTGTGACTTACAATTTTAGATTTTTTTTTATCAGTTAAGGAACAACTTATAAGAAACCTTGTATTAAATTTTCAAGATTTTCTAGGCAGCCAAAAAAATTTTATCGTTATTTAAAAAAAAAATACTTAAAAATATTGAAAATTTCAATTGTTTATAAATAGCTTAATAAAAGTCAAAATACTTTGAAAATTTAATGGTGTATAGAGAACGCTAATCTAAACATTTGGTGAAAATTTCAAGTATTTACATCGATTAGTTTTTGAGTTATAGCAAAATAAAAAATTTGATTATGTCAAAAACTGGTTTTGCGTAAAAACTCCCGTTTTTCCCAAATTTTTTTGTGTTTTTTCCCGTCGCATTTAAAAAATATTGGAAATTTTTAACTTTTGACCCCCCAAAGTACCAAATAGATTCACTTTCCTTTCAGAAAAGTTGCTACATAAGGCAATCGAAGCATTTTTACTGCCCCAAAACGTGTCGACAGACACAAAAAAAAAAAAAAAAAAAAAAAAAAAAAAAAACACACATCATTGTAAAATCAATACATTCTTCACTCCGTTCAGAATCTAAAACACACATCATTGTAAAATCAATACATTCTTCACTCCGTTCAGAATCTAAAACACACATCATTGTAAAATCAATACATTCTTCACTCCGTTCAGAATCTAAAAAATATTAAACATTTTATATTTGGGTTAAATAATTACAAGGAATTATAATTACACCAGACATTTGTTTTTACATTTTTTCATACATTTTAATATCTCTGGGAATATAATAGAAGCTTTGCATTTTTGGGTTAACACATGATTTTCATATATTACTTAATATTACCATTGTACATATAAAATTAATAGGACAGGAAAACACGACTTGAATAATTGAGATTGATTGAAAAACATTAATTAAAACGTTCTTGTATTATTCAAAATTTAAAATAGCATTTTATTTTATTAGTTTATTTAAAATGTACATGTGTTGATTTTTTTAATGATGATTATTACTTTTAAGCCTACTTTTAAACATGATTATAATGTTATAATTATTTAAAAAGGATTTATAATTTAATTTAATTAAAAATTTAAGTTACGTAATAAAATTATATTTTTACAAATCATGATTTTTTTTTTTATAATTTTTGTTTTAAATACAAAAATAAAAGAAAATAACTCAAGTTTTGCACAACTATGTGTCTCGTAACTCATTATTCATAATAAAATATATGCTTGTATGATGATCTATAAATATTTTCTTCTGAGCATATTAACTTCATTTTAATGGTCGTTGTGTGAGTTTCACTAAATTCACCTACGTAATGAATTAAGAAATGTGACATGCTTAAGAGTATTATATTATATTTTGGTCAACATTTTTATTTTTATGTATGTTTTTAACAAAAATAATTCATAAATCTATACATTTATCATTTTTTAATAGAATAAATAAAAAATGTATAAAAGTATACTTTTTATTCCGCGTATTTATTAGAGTGATAATTTATTTTAATCATGGATATATTATTAAGGTATTGTTAACTTTTTTTTTTTTTAAATAAATCGGCTAAAAAGCCACTACTTGGAAAGACCGTGGAGAGTACTGTTAACCTTATAAATTTCAATGTGTTTATTTTATTTATGAAATTTTTAAGAAATATTAAAATGTTTTTATTACTTGACGGGGATTGAAATTTAAATTATTCGTACATTTGAAGTATATAAATAAGATGTTAAGTTAAATTGCAATTTATTTGTTTGTTTAAAAATATATAAATACACAAGACATGGGCTATTTGAAAATGGAAAATTTTTAGACATAACTGAATTTGTACAAAACAAAATAAATTAAAATATATTTTAAAATGTTATTAATTTATTAGTTTTTAACCGTCCACCAATTGTTTATTAAAACTAGAATCTTGTAATTGTTATATTTGTGTTATAATTTATGTCCTTGACCGAAAGAAATAGTTAAGCACTAGAATATAATAAATCAAACTCAATTTCATATTAGATATGATTTAATAAGATTTATATTGTTCTTGTTTTTAGTATTAATATTAACTTTAACTGTTTGCATTTTTTTAAGTCCATTTTGTGTCCACAATTTATACAATTTTTAATTTTATTATTTTCCGACTGATTGTATCGCGATGAAAAAAAAAAAAACCCCAAAGTTTGGCAATTCTTTGATCTCGAAAATCGTTTCGAAATCGCAACCATAGCAATTATATTATTAATTTTTGCTAGTTCGTACATTTAGCCTCAAGGGAAATTGACCGTGGTGGTCGTTATCGCCGGGTGATCGAATTATTGGCGACAACCGCTTTCTGGAAAATTGCTTGCCGCCAAACAGATTAAAAGTCCTATTTTGTGTTCGTTTCAAGTAACCGAGTAACCCATTATGAACCAAGGAAGCGGTCGCCCGACGTACTCCCGGCTAACCCGGTGTGCGACAAGATTCGAGCATTCGAGACGTAGTAGAGGTATTTACCGTGAGCCGAAATAGTTTTCCGAATAGTTTCGATGCTAATCGATCCGTATGGGAGAAGTTCTCCGACGAACCTAATTAAAGTAGGCGCGATCGGAACCAGGGAAAAAAGAAAAACCTCCGAACCGCGCGCGCGTGTATAATGTTCTGCGGAATAATGACGATGCACGCGAAAGTACACTAATAACATCGATGCATTATTCCGACTAAGACAATAATACCGGCTTCGAAGCGAGTTCATCGTGGTACGCATTGTTCCTAGTGCTGAGCACATTTCTCGCGCAGACATTTTGGCCGCTGTGCAAAAGTTTTCGCGTACGGCGCTACCGTATTACGAACTCTGAACATACGGATGTGTTAAAATTGTCTGCTTCTGCGAAGTCGAGAATTTCGTACAACCTCAGTGAACTGTAGTCATCTTCAAAACGTTTGCCACCCACTCTTTGTGTAACGGTTTTTTTCCTTTCGACGATATGTCTGTGCTGCACAATAAACGGTTCTCGTTTTTTTTTTTTTTTTTTTTATTTAAATTCTTTTCCCAATACGCGGTCACCCACAACTACATTTGCGGATCGTTAAAATTTCGTATTTATATTTTCTTAATAAGTACAATCAGAAAAATCGCTATCGTGTATGCAATGCTCATATAAGTATCTGCATCCGCACACGTATGGATCAGGTTCTAATGTTTATAAAACTGCGGTAAATTAGAGTGAAACCAGTTACTTAGGACGGTAACTAATATATGGTTCTTGCGTCTCATGCGTTTCCTCGGCATTAATATAATTGATATTCTTTGCACTGATTGGTGATAAATTATGTACATATATTTCGGTAAAAACGGCATTCGCCTTGTGTCGAATTTTCTTAAAAATAGTTTGGTAAAAACCACTGTTAGGATAGGTATGAAAAAGTTGAACTCAAAAGAAATATGGGCTACTACGAATGTGTTTTTTATGTATTGCATTACGAGTAGATACGAAAAAAAATGCGTGAAGCTTATATTATTCGTCAAATGGTACATTACTAATTTATAATATTTCACATGAAAAATGCAATCGAAACATATTTTACTACTAACGACCGTATAATCGATTGGGGTTTTCGTGCAAGTGTTGATGAATATTACAAAATTACAATTTAATGCGTTAGTATAATTTATTAATTATTTTGTTCATCGGCCAAAACTTGGCCGGCTTTGAATGTTTGGTTTAATGTAAATTCGTATAGCAGAAGTCACCACAACGTTTTGGAAATGTATATTAAACGTATTTTTGTTAGATTTTTTTTTTCTTTATTATTATTTTAAGGAAACAATTTCATCTTAATTAATTATCATAAATGCCAGTTTTTCTTCCATGCGGTTGACAAGTTCTACTTCTCCATTCTGTATATCGTAGCAACATAGTTATGTCTTATGTACATGGAAAATATCATGTGTTTTAGTTCTCGCATGGTTTGTCGTCTACGGACTATTTGCTGTACATATATTATTCTATATCAAATCGTTTTTAAATGTTACGAGTTTAATATACTTATCGAGTTGTCAAAACCGTTACAAGAATCAACCTATTTATTGTATAGGCACACACTACACACAACTTGAATAATTGTACATCATACATACGACTTGGTAAATGTTCGATACCATACATTTAGTCCGAGTTGGTTTCCTGAATCTTGAATTTCCCCGCAGTTCTACACTACGTGTTTTTCACGAGTAGATAAACTGTAGCATGGAGCAAAACAAAACTCTTGGCTTAAAAATCGATGAAATGCCAATGGAAATTCTTTATAAAATGACGCGTAGTTGTACTCGAGTAGTATATTGTACTAGAAAATGCACAAGTATCGACGACGTTGCCACGTTCTCTATCCGTACGCGATATTTTAGTATACTATTTTCAGTGTATAGTTCTATTTCATTTTTTTTTTTTTTTAAATCCGAAATCGTCCGTTCGATTAAAAATTATATCGAAGAAATGCGTTGATTCGAAACTATATTATCTCTGCGATGTGCAATACATTTTTTTATGAAATGTTTGTATTCGATTGTTATGCTGGCTTCAGCAATTCGTCTGTTTCATTCAACTGGTGTTTTTGACATGGGTAAATATGTTTTTGAGAACAATTGAGGTACAAAACATTTTAGATGACATCGGAGGCGAATTTTATTTCTTAGTCGATCAACTAAAACGCCATTTCAACAGCGGACTTAATCTTTTGCCAAAAATACGTCCGAAAGAAAACCAGTATTTTGTACACAACATTAAATCGATAAACAATGCTATCAATATTGCAAATGTTCGACATCATTTTGGAATTAAAGGTCTACGCGATGGATTATATATAGGGCGGAGGTACCCTTCATACTCGCGCTACATCTCCAAAGAAAATATCATAATCGTCCAACTATAATTTCGTACAATATGATTTAGTTGCAGTGAAAATAACATTTTTAGACCAAGGGAAATATTGAATAAATAACTATACTAATTTTTGTAGTAGTTGGTATCAATTAAGTCCCATAAAGTGGTAACATATTAATACATTATTAATTTTGCGAACAATAATACGTAGAGTAGAACATTTTTTTAAAGACCCTAGGTATGTATTTTCCATGATTAAATTGTGTTTTATTTATGGGGTTAGGGTTTATTATGGTTAATCGTTCAATTACTCAAATACCTAAGTTCGTAACGGTTATAACGTTATTTAGTTTTAAATTGTTTATGTTATTGTGTTCGTTAATATGAACGGTTTTGTTGTTTATATATATTCCCTCAGTTATAATGTAGTTAACAAAAGAGTTCGAGTCCAAGTACTTGTCCTAAATAATTGTGATTCGAAATGAAAATATATTTTCAAATTAATTCGCTGCTTTATTGTTTTGAATATCGAATAGTTTGAATACAATTATCAGAAGTTTAATTTCAATAGTGAATTAAACTAATAACTTTAGTTATTACTATTTAAAATATATTTGTTTATAATTTGGTAAAAAATAAATAAATAAATAATTGATTTATTTATATGCTTTAAGAGTTTTTAATAATTTTCATTGTTTAAGAATTTATATGGATTAAAAACGAGTAAATATATAAAAGGTTTATTTAAAAAGTGTATAGAGAATATAAATACATCTCTAATTTTAGTTCGGTTTTATTAAAATTTTTACACGCAATATTTATTTATTTTTTTTAGATTCTGAACGGAGTGAAGAATGTATTGATTTTACAATGATGTGTGTTTTTTTTTTTTTTTTTTTTTTTTTTTTTTTTGTGTCTGTCGACACGTTTTGGGGCAGTAAAAATGCTTCGATTGCTTTATGTAGCAACTTTTCTGAAAGGAAAGTGAATCTATTTGGTACTTTGGGGGGTCAAAAGTTAAAAATTTCCAATATTTTTTAAATGCGACGGGAAAAACCATAAAAAAATTTGGGAAAAACGGGAGTTTTTACGCAAAACCAGTTTTTGACATAATCAAATTTTTTATTTTGCTATAACTCAAAAACTAATCGATGTAAATACTTGAAATTTTCACCAAATGTTTAGATAAGCGTTCTCTATACACCATTAAATTTTCAAAGTATTTTGACTTTTATTAAGCTATTTATAGACAATTGAAATTTTCAATATTTTTAAGTATTTTTTTTTTAAATAACGATAAAATTTTTTTGGCTGCCTAGAAAATCTTGAAAATTTAATACAAGGTTTCTTATAAGTTGTTCCTTAACTGATAAAAAAAAATCTAAAATCGTAAGTCACAATTTTTTTTTATAAGTGCTCAAAGTTACAATTTATACGAAATATGTAAAAATCACGATAATTTGCAAGTTTTTTTGTAGTTAAAAATTCATAAAATTTTTTCTGTTCATACTTAAGGTTCAAAATTTTAACACGAGGTTATGTATAAGCTACTCTTCAAAAATATTTAAAAAAATTTCTACCGGAATTAGAGGAAAAAATTTTATGACTGTTTGAAATTTAAATATTTACGAAATTGCATAAAATAGCGATTTATTCTCAAACGATTTTAAATATTTTTTATAATTCAAAAAGTATAAGTCGCAGATTTTTGAAATTTCTACCAGCTGTTAAGATTGGTATTTCCTTTATGTCATATTTTTTTCAAAATATTATATTGATTTTTAAGCCACTTATAGGCATTTAAAATATTCGATTTTTTTACATTTTATTTTTATAATCGGTGATAAAAAAAATTTGGCTTCTACAAAATACTTGAAAATTTAATCGAAGATTCCACAGAAGTAGTTCTTAATGTCATTCAAAAATTATTAAAATCCATAGGCACAATTTTTTTTTATAAGCGTTTGAACATCGAATATTGACATAAAATTACATGTAAAATATAATATAATGTAGAATGTTCTAGACTGACAAATGATATCGGTTTTTTTAAAATGCCCTAACTCAAAAACGAAAAACCGCAACAACTTGAAATTATCATTAAATCTTTATATTGACGTTTTCTATACATGGTTAAAATTTCAATGTATTTTGACATATTTTGACATATTTATAGACAATTTAAATTTTCGGTTTTTCTAAATTTTTCGTTTAAAAATAAAATATACTTATATAATATTTATAAATAACATTGTATTATATTCTAGACTAACATATGAACTCCGTTCAGAATCGTTATTCGTATACAATGATATCTATCATTGCATTCAAATTTAACAAATCCATTATAATAATGACCTATCCTATAAGCGAGGTGCACTCCACCCCTAACTGTACAGCAGAGCGAGGCCCATCCGGTTCTTTTTAAACTTGACGGTCTAAGGTTCTCCGGTTTAATCAGTAATTTTTAACTATTATGTCAGAAAGGAAAATTTTGAATTTTATAGTTCTATTAAAAATGCTCAGATATTCAAGTGTACAATTTGTAAAATATTTTTTTATTTCAAACAGTTTTCATAAAATTGTAACCATTTTTTAATCACTAAGTTTTTGAAGTTCTGGAACTGAAAGAAAACTGAAAAATTGCAAGAGGTATAGACAGCCGTATAATAGTCGTCACAATATACACGGATTTTAAATACATTTTAAAAAGGTTATCTCGATAAAAAGTGATTATCAATATATTATATATTTATCGTGATATTTATTTACAAAACTAGGTATATCGTAGAGCATAAAAAAATTGCATGCGATATATCTGCTTTTAGTAATGCATAATTTGAGGTGCACTAAATAACGTGTTGTTTAAATGCAATGCGAATGCCAATGTAAAATAATATAAATAATATATATATATATATATATACAGGGTGTAACAGATCTATTTGACTAATGCAATAACTTTTTTTCTATTCAAACATTTTTAATTTTTTTTTTTTTTTTTTTGTTATGATTTATAGAGCTCTGCTTAGCTGAAAAAAAAAATAATCAACACTTAATAATATAAGTTAACAATTTGTTGCCTAAATATTCGAAACAAATAATAGTATTATTATAATATTACGTAACGGGTTGCAACTAGCAGGGTATTTATGTATAAAACAATAAACTCTTAAGTTTATCAAACTTTTAACCATCAGAAGGAAAATAAATGTCATACATGTAATTTAGAAAACTTAAAAATGTATTTATATATTTGAATGTCTATGTTTAGAAAAATGATTAATTTTATCTGTTATTAACTTGAACTCGGGCAAATCTTAAAAAGGATTTCAATTCAACATTGTATTAATTTTCAAATACAAAGATATCTGAAATGAAACAAAAATGAAGTGTTGCAACTATATTTTGTATGGTAAAAAAAAAATAAATAAATAAATAAAAATAAGAATTGTTATAATAAATGAATAACAACCTAAAACTTATTCTTTAAATAAAAACCAAGATAATATTAGCTAAATTTTTTATTTATAATATTAAAATGTATTTTTATGTTTTATTTTTATTATGAATAATAAATTAAGGAAAATTAGTATTGTATTTATCTGGTATTCTGAAATTTTAAATGATTGAAGACCCTGGTCTTAAAAAGTACATGACAAATTGACATTTATTATTCCAACAATTTCAAATTATTAACTTAATTATTTCATGAATTATTTTTATTCTAAGAAATTATATGAACAAATTAACATGCTATAGAATTTTCAGAGAAGTACTAATGTGTTTTATTCAGTATATTGTGTCTGCACACTTTTAAGCCAATTAAAACTACTTCAGAATGCCCTTATTTTTTTGTTAAGTCAAATTATAGGTATTTATTAAATTATATTTATTATTATTTTTTTTTTTTTTTTTCATAAAGTGGAAGAACTATAAATATGGTTAATATTGAATATATGAAGTTCTTGATGAACTAAATGACTAAATTTAAAACACTAATATTAGGTATCTACCCACCTACTTCAGCTAACAATATATTAGATGATTTTCTACAATTAAATATACAATACAATTTATATTTTTTTATTTATTTAATAAAATCAATAATTTGATTAATATAATTTATACTTGAGATGAACCGGTTACAATTAAACTTCTGGTGGTTTTATGTACAGGTACATAAAACTAGATACAATAGTAACTATATTAAGTACACAAGTTTAGTATTCAAACAGTTAGGCATTAATTATACAACTAACTTCATGTGATTGAAAACAGAATTGTTTGGGTTCTCAACAAATATACTTATAATGTTGATATCTACCTAGATTATTTTACAGTAACGGTGAGAATATTAATACGGTTAGTTTGAAGTATAATTAGTTTAATACAAATGATACTCACATTTTAACAAACATTTTATTTTGCTATTCAAATTAAATTAAAACCTTAAAGTATAGCACTTTGTATAAACTACATACAATTTTAAATTTGAAACATTTTCTTGATAAGTAATTTGAAGTATTCAGATATTTAAAATATTACTTGAGGTTTGATTTTTGATTTTTTTATATTTAATTATTAAAACTTTATAAAGAATATTAGTATAAAATAATTTTAACTCATAAACTAATAATTTATATTTGTGTCCAGAGAAATGTCGAAAAATATTTTCAACGAATTGTGTCCAATCTGATAATTTCTTAAAATATAAGAAGACAAGTCTTCAGGTACCATTAGTGTATTACTGTAAAATGTAATTGATTCCTAAAATAATATTAAAACTTTAAATTTAAAAAGTACTTTAAGAATAACTATTAATTAACATTAAAATCAAAAGTTATTTATTTTATGATTCAAAATAATAATTTTCTTAGTTTATTTATACATGTTTAAATTGATTGAACAATAAAACAATGATGAATGATGATTTAAAATAAATAATAGGTTTTACATGATGTTATAATCAAATTATTTGACAATCATTTTTTTAATAATTTAGTATCAATAACCATCGGGCTGGTATGCTTCACGTTATGGTCACGTTAAATAATGATAAAATATATATGTATTTACTACCTACCTTTTAATGATAACGAATTTGTTATTTCTTGGAAAAAAACAATTCGAAAGTCGACAATGGCTGTAACATTGATTAACAAGAAATAAATTTGAATTTCAACATACTTTGAAAATTATTTAAAAATTAATGACTTAAAAATTGTAAACGCCATAATTGTTTTTAAATAGGTACTTATATATAAAATGGCTATCTTGAATTATTAGAAAAAAATGTAAATTATTTATTTTTAGTTTTAAAAAAATAAAATAAAATATAAATTATAAAAATTGTAGCGCAGAGCTCTATAAATCATAATAATAAAAAAAATAAAGATTTTGAATAGAAAAAAAGTTATTGCATTAATCACATAGATCTGTTACACCCTGTATATATATATAATGAAATAATGAAAATCAAATCTTTATAATTTTCATTCCTTTAAACCATATAGTTTGTTTTTAACTTTTGAACGCAAGATTTGATATACACTTAAGGCGTATTTAATTCTTTACACGATACGGTCAATTGACCCACAGGAATTTAGCGGGTTTCTTAACCCAGAGAAGTTATAAGTACTTTAAAACATACCACACACATACATACACAGACACACAATATAATGATGGATAATGCGTTTACATTTATACATACTGTCCATGGGTCTTTATGTGGAAACCATATTTGTCATTATTTTCACCTATTATCACCATTCAACATTGTTCATTACGAATTGTTTGCTAATAATTCAGTTATTAAATTTACCGTTAAAGTGGTGTGCTTATTGCAGGTAACAATTGAAATTATTCAACTTTTCCCTAATTCCTTGATGATAATTATCGCCGAAAGAAACGCCAATAAAGAAACACAATTCTGTTGTAGTAGTGTTATGATATATATATACCTATATATATATGTGTCTATCAAGGACGTCCGCAAAAATGTCGTTTAAGGGAGGGGGAGTGAATAGTCGCTCAGTTACCGATATATGTTGGTCCTACTTTTTGTAAAAAAACTTCTCATTTTGTAACTGACATGAAAAATCTTAGGGGGAATGCCCCCTCACTGTTCCCTCTCCGAGCATCACTGATGTATATATATTATAATATCGATAAAAATAGGTAATTAAAGAAAAATGGTATGGATTAATATGTCGATTGGACATTAATAAAAAAATAAAATAAAATAAATTTACATTGTATTGGATCCGAATTTACTCAAAAAACATATTGCTAATGAACAAAACGACGAAATTAGATGCACTTTGGTGGCTCGTGTCTGGTGTCTATATTTATTATGGTAATGAGTCGCGGAAAAAAAATAAACTCCGCCAAATTGCTGCGGTGAGTTCGGCTTAGGTAGAACTTACGAAGGAAATAAAAATACTGCAAAATTGACTGTCGTTCTTTCTCGATTTATTTCCGTCGCTTTCTATAACATTCCACTCGACCGCCTTGTTAAAACATCTCTGTCGTCATTTCTCGCGACCAGCAGTGACGATGAAGATAGAAAATGATGTCACTGTAAAATATACGTATTAAAACGATTTTTTATTTTTAAAAACAGTGTCTTGTACTTATAGATCAGCAGCCAAGTAGATTAATACTTTACATTTGCCATTATATACATACATATTGAGAAGAGAAATAATTTATTTTCTTACTCTTTAGAAAATACATAGACGACCGACCTTAGTGACACGATATGTATAAATATATTGAGGAAATCGTTTATAATCACGTTCAGTAGATAAATGAAAACGGGTCAAACCAACATAAATTATAATAATAACATTGTGATTAAATTATAAACAATATGTACGATACGAAAATTGTTATTAAAATATTTTTCAGTTCATAATATAAAAAAAAAAAAAAACGTCATATACAAAGAATATTTGCAACATAGAAGTTTTGACGGAATCCTTGATTATATATTACATTGATTATAGAATACAATAATAAATAATTTAATAATATTATTCTATAATCAATGTATATTATTAAATATGACGTGTCACTACAACCTGTCATTGCAAATTATTTTTATATTGTATAAAATACACTATAAATAATGTATATATATTGTATACATAGAGTTTATCGTGTTAAAAATAACATCAAAAAAACTGTATTTCGTTTTACCTTGTTGCAACTCAAAACGGTTTAAACGTTTTGATCATAAATTGTAAGTGTAAATGACGAATAAAAAAACAGTATCACGCACAAAGACGTTATGCAGGAAATTCAAAGCTCCCGCTATTAAAACTGGTATTTATAAAATTACGTTTAGTCTCATTAATGTCCAGCGTACTTAATGATTTATGTATTTTTAGTATTTCTTTGAACACCGCAAATGCATAAGATATTTTTATTCAAAAACCGATCAAAATATTTAAGATTGTATTTCATTGAACTTAAAAAAAATATTGTTCATAACGTTTATAATTATCACCTATCATGTTAAAAACATAAAACAATACAATATCGAGTGTTACGTCCGGGTATAATGTACTGTATGGTTTTTAATATAATATGCATTTCGAACGAGCTATTATTACTATTATTATTATTACTATTGTAACAATGTAATAGCTGCCTGAAAAATATTATAATATAGTGAAAATCGTATTGAAATTGCTCAACCGGCGTTTTGTTGGGAAACAACGCGCTATTTTATTAAACTACATTTAATCGTTGCGCTTTTATACAATTGTTTAATTCACGCTTAAGCTTATATTATAATTTATTATACGAACACGTACATATAGTTAAGCTGCTAGGTAGTTTTACAAGTAATAAAAAAGTAATTTCAAAAGTTGTAATCTAGGTACGGATATCACTTTTACAAATACAAACAAACACACACACACACACACACACACACACACACACACACACACACACACACACACACACACACACACACACACACACACACACACACACACACGCACACACACACACAAACACACACATGTATACACACGTATACACATGCACATATACGTACATACATACACGTACGTACACACGCATACACATACGCGATTAAATGTACACACGCACTCTTAAAAAACAAGTGACAAACAGCTTAATAATATACATTGTTTCTTTTATTTTTCTAGACCGTAGTTTTTTGGTAGCCAATGCTCAGCAAGCCGGCTGTAACATAATCTACTGCTCAGACGGTTTCTGCCACATGACGGGTTACAGCCGAGCCGAGGTGATGCAGTGCCCGGCAATATGCGAGTTTCTTCAGGGACCGATGACGTCGCAGCACGCAGTTTCCGTGGTAAAAGAAGCGCTGGCCGCGGGTATCGAAAGGCATTTCGAGATACTCTACTACCGGAAAGACGGTAAGGCATCATCGTTTATGAAATATTATATAGGTACAGTAGAGCTCTTATTATCTGGACTAATTAATGCCAAGGGTTATCTGGATGAGCGAATATCAGGATGAATGACATACGACACATCAAAAGTTATACGACTCTATGAATGTATTGTGTGTATGTGTTTATTATTTATGTACGATATAATTTGAAATTTGTAACAATAAAAAAATAATTGAAAAAAAAATAAGCTATAAATACAATAACATATTTTTACTATGAAAAAAGCTGACTTGACACAATATTTATTTTATTTTGAAAAATTATAATATATTAGTTTTCTTCATAGCTGACTTTCTCTTTAGATCAGATATGTCTCTCAATCTTCTTAACTGCAACATCCGAGTAGTATTCAATTCCTCTTGCTTTTCAAACCATTAAAACGCCAAATCCAACATATGAAAACCTTCAGAATGAGACCGTACAATTTCACCTTTAGATAAATCGTCAGTTTAATTTTCCTTCGTCTTCATTATTATCCTCTTCAAATAAGGCTACGAACAATTTAACTGTCTGAAAGTACTTGATATCCAAGACCATTTGTGTCCATAAGCAACCACTTCTTTAAATTCTCTTCATCACAATCCCCAATTACGTGAATTTGGCTTATGCACTCCTTCATTTCAGCTGTTTCAACATTTAATTCCATATTATTATATTCTTAACTATAATGTAACTTATTCGATGACATTGCCAAAGTGAAATTTTGTACATATTTCTATGCTTCAACTTCAAGCATGTGGCGGCAGTCCGATTTACGAGTTTTTAATAGACTAAACTTTTTTTCTTTTCGGATAATTGGACTTTCGGTTGATTGACGTTCGGATAATCGGAGTTTTTTTGTACTTGCGCAAATTGAAAGATCAGGGGGTTCAAAAGTTATTTTTTTGAGCACGCAATGTATTTAGGTTTGAGAAAAAAATATAATAGTAGTCCGGTTCTGGTTTTATTCTATACTGCAGGTGTATACTTGCACAATATTTATTTTCAGAATTAAGTGTTACCTACTTATTAAAAACGATAAAATATCATTGGCACAAGAAAAGTTTATAGGCTACAGTAGTGCAACTAGGTTTTTTAGTACCTTAGTGTAAAACTAAATATAATGACCTCCCCTTGAAATTTGAATCACTCTGTAATTCAGTTTTACTTAAGACTTATACACCATGCCAATATGTAAATAATTGATCCTTTTATTTGAATTGATCGCACTTAAAATTATTAAATAGACTAAAACTTATGGGTATTTACTTATGGTTCATGAATTATATTAGTCTTATTATATAAAAAAAAATATATATGAATTGATCTATATATGTTGAATAATAATGGAACCAAAACATGGAAAATTAAATTGTAAAAATTCTATACTTTGAAACTTGTTTTTTCAATTAATTAACCCAATGCTACATTTAAATATTATAATTTTGATGATAAATTATTTATTCTTAACAAAAGCAAAAAAAAAAAGAGAATATTATCTAAATGTCTTTGATTACAAAAAGCACAACTAAAAAAAAAATTAACTCTTCTAACTTTTGAATTAGCAAAGTCATCAATTATTTTTTCAATATTTAGATGATCTACTTTAATTTTTTATATTCGAAATGCCAATATTTGATAGACGATCATGAAACATTGAATTTTTTAAATCATTTTTAATTAGCTTTAGTTTGGATAACGGCCTCTCTGTAGACGCAATCTTAATTGTCAATATTAAATAGATTAAAGCATCACTAAATGCATCACAAAAAGTTGTTATCATATGACTATAACTATAATCATTTTCAAAATTAAATACAATAATCTGTTCTATGGTGTTTATTTGAGAACTAATTTGAATTCGAATTGTTAATAATTGCCACGTCAAATCTGAAGTTATATCATAGGTATATAATTGAATAAAACCATTCGATGCTTTACTAAGATAGTTGAAAAAATGGAATATGACTTGAATAGTTTTAAAAAATGTTTATTATTTTTGGTTGTTCTTGGCAGCATTTTTAATAACCAAATTAAGATTAAATGTACAAAAATGTACATATAAAGCAGCTGATACTTTATCTTTTATTATTTTTTACACTTGAGAGTAGAATCTGCTCATTACTACAACATCATCATACCTTTGACCTCTTCATATACTTATATACAATTTAGTTTCAATAAGATATCTGTAATTCTATGTATTGTTCAGCTCCATGTTGTATAAAAAAAAAAAAAAAAAACCTAAAACGATTTTTCGATTGTTACATTTCTGATTTTATAATCTAGCTTTACATACTGAATCACTATTTTAACCGGGTCGGTTTTAGTAATGTCCAATTTAGAGTACATTATAATTGAAAACCACCGTGCATTTTTAATACCTTCACACAATAAATATTTAGTAATCAATGCTAATATATCAATCAATTAATTTTGTGCCTGCCAACTAAGGTACTTGATCTTTTTTTCATCATTGATCTAATCATGCATAACTGGATCAAGTTCTACCAAAAGCTGTACCACTTGTAGAAAGTTCCCTAAAAAAAAAGTTAAAAAAATAATCTATTAATTGTTGTAATATGTAATATAAATCAACTAATTGTTGATTTAAAAAATAATAATAATTATGAATTATGTATTGTTTTTCATTTTTTTTTAATTTATAAATTAGATTGTTCATTACAAATAATGATATAGTATTTATCATGTAAAATTTTCCTGTAATCTAGACTAATTTTAAAGGGTAAATTAACATTTACTTCAATCTAAAAAAGGCATCAAATTTTATCTGCAGAAATCAAATTTATGGCCTAATTCAACACTGATTTTACATATCCCTCTTTTATTAGTATTTTAAATATTAAATTTACAGATAAATATGAAATACCAACCTTAGTTTTGAATATTATTTTCTATTTATGATGTAATTATTTTTATTAAAATGTTTCTACTTAGTATCAGTTTACTTTATGTTTGTAAATTCATGATCGATGACTTTCAAGAGATTAACAATAACTATAGTTATTAGTTAGTAAACAATTTTTTTTTAAACGTAAAAATAATTATAAGGTAAACAATTTTTTTTTAAATTAACTCATTGTTTTCTCGACTACTTTTGGATCTGATTTGTTTTTCTTCTCAATAAATTGATCTAGAGAACCTATCAGTTTATTTATTTATTTTTTGTTGTTTTATTTTGCGTTTAGCACTACCACTAGTTTATACTTTACTGGTTGACATGATTAATGTGGCTTATAAAAAGTAAAACAATTTTGGCAATGTGTACAATATAGTACTGATTTAAATTATTTAATTAGTATAAACACAACACTTCATAGTTCATATCGCACACAACAGACACGAGCCACTACAGTATTATACACAGACTATAGTCCTAACGTAAATAAATAATACAAATTATCACGATTCTGATGCTTTTATTAGTTATTTTTAAAATTCACCATTAAATATCGTATTATCATCAAATGTTTTCTTTATATAAAACTATGTTGTCCCCTTATTACCGATCGACGAAGGCAACGACGCCGCCGTCACTGCGCCTGACACACCATCGTGTTTCAATTTTCATATTTTATATAGTTTTCAATTATATTTTTTCGCAATTATACGGGATATGATTTATTTCAACCAACAGTAAGTATAGTAATTACACTTATTGAAATAATTAAACACGTCAATTAACCATAACCAAATTATAAATTATAATATTATAAGGTATTGAGTTAATTGTCAAGCAATTTATTTAATGTTTTATACACAATACATATTGAGAGGGTATTCAATTCTCTCTAGAAAAAAAGAAAGCCACTCAAAGTTTGGTGACCTTGTGTAAGTACCATCCAACACACCCGCTAATTGCGTCACTGATGTGGTAGCCATGTAACGAGCAATACAACTAAACCGGAAAATACAGCTCATGCGGGTACATCGATCTGTACGAGAATCATGTAAAATCGATATATTTATACGAGTATTTTAAAAATTATTATTTATGCTCGTATAATTTTAAAAACAATAATTCAATACTTATTCGAAGTGAGTTAGGCGTCATATATTGTTGTGTTATGCACGTGCTTATATTTCTTCAGATCGTCTTACGTAGAACGAAATACCTATGAGAAACCCGAAGACTAGAAAATAATTACTGTATCAAAATGTCGGTACTAATTACGATGTTATGTGAGGACCTGAGACGTTTTGATGATGTTTCCGGGGAGAAGAGGTCTGTTTCGTACACCTGACGAACGTACCGTACACGTAGCGATATTGTACGGCGGAAAACATTGAATTTTCCTGGTACGGTAGTTGTTCATGCGGCGTAAAAAAAAAAAAAAAAATCTCTTTTCTTTCGGTCCTAGGCCCTGGGTTTTTTCTCTCACGTTTTCACTTTTCTCCTTTGGCAACATAAACATTTGTGCACGATACCTTCACGCGTATTAGTCGACGTCATCGTTGATCCGATCTGGTAGGAAAGTCGAGGAAAAACGTCGTGCGCAAACCGCATACAAAAAGGAATATTAAACCTGACGTGTGCGGTCGCGGCCAATATTATACTCTCTCCAAAGGTCATGCGTGTTCACTTGTACATTTATAAGGGCACGCGCACGCGCCTGAGCGAAAAGCAAGTTCGCTGTCTCTTAATATCCGTCAGCCTGGAAGGCCGAATAGGAACTCGTAAATCGTTTCGTTGCTGAATTGATTTTGAGGGTGAAAGTTTATCGGCACAGATACAGTGGATTCCGCTTAATGTGGACACGTTGATGCGAACCCATTTACCCACGTCAAACGGTTGGCCACACAAACCAAACTTGGTTCGTAAACATCGACATTTTAAATGTCGAAAAGTTTTTATTTTGCACACGTAAGCCATAAAATTGGAGAGAAAAAGAAAAAAATATATACGTTAAATTAAATTATAAGATAAATAAACATGTAAAATAATAACAAATAATATAGTCTCGTTAATTGTCCGGAGAAAGAGATTTCACTTGGTCGAAAATAGCGATTTTTTTCCCTGAAGTAAAGATCTTTTCGAGGCATAATCAAAAGCGTTTACGATCGCGTTGAAATTCACTGTAAAACTAAAATGTTTGTTTTTGAGTTGGGGAAAAAACTTCAAGTTTATTGCTTTATTTTTATTTTTTATTTTTGTGCTGCTCTCAACAATATCCCATTAAGGTTTAAAAGTTAATGATTTTTATTACTTTTAATAAACACAATCTCCTAGAAACGACGAAACCCGATTGTATTAGTTATTCTAACGCTATGATAAAACATAAACTACATAGACGCACATAAACCGAACGGAGTGCCCATGTTATGTGATTTGTTATAACCTTGTTAGTGTACATTGGATTTGGGGCCAGACCACTTTGCTCACATTACGCAAATGTCCATATTAACCGGTGCCTATATTAGACGAAATCCCATGTATTTATATATTAATGTGTGTGTGTGTGTTTGTGTACTCGTAAATGTATTATGTACAGTAGTGCAGAAGTTCAGATATATGCTTGGAAACAAAATGTAGATTTCTCAGATAAACGCAAAATAAATAAAATATTTTCGTTATGACGTTATGTATGAAAAATATGGAAAAAGATAAAAATACCTCTGAACAAGAGTACAAAAATATCAAGTACTTCATGAGGAAAATAATTCATCACGGTTTATACATTTAAATTATGATCCAACGTATTTACTTTTAAATGATGTATTGACACGCGCCCAGAATCGCAAACAAACGTACGCCACTATTCGTTCGAGTTGCGGAAAATATTATTTTCGAACATAGGAGACGAGAAAAAAAAAACAATACGGTTTTATATTAGAACGAAGACAAGTTTTGTACGTTTTTATTTATTTTGGCGTTAAGTTGGTTGCAACACTTTTTCGTTAGCACACACAGTTATTCATTCGTTCCCTTTATAGCTGTTCACATGTGCATCTGGAAGCCAAAACAATAATAATAACTTCTTTCCGCGTCCCGTTGTACGTTTTGATAAATCGTCCGTTACAGTTTTCCTCAAATAATCATGCATTTTTATTGTTAGTTATTTAAATAAACTGCGGTCATATTATTAATTCAGAAATGTTTTAATTATTTCGTGATGTATTATTATGACGTTGTACATGGTTTAAAGTTTACCCGGAATAACATGACGACTTTTTAACTTACTCATTCGTGTACGAAAAAAAAAATAAATAAAATAAAAAAACCCCACACTATTAAATTTTCCACTCAATCATGTGTATGTGTGTGGTACTGTAGGTAACGAGACATAATGAAATACTGCAATTCATCATATTACTATTTAATTTTGAAATGAATCGATACATTCATGCTCTGGTTAAAATAGAATATAGCTACTTGTGTAATACCATCAAACCGTATAGAATCTATGTATTATTTATATCGGGTCATTAAAGTTCACATTCGTTTGACATTTGACCTATATTTCTATTACAATTGTTACGGTTGTCACTGGTTTTTGAATTAATACCGTGGTTAAATCGAATAATGATATTTTAATGAATTATCAGGGCCGCGGTGAGCTTATTCTGAAAATAGGTTTCAATATTACATTATATGGTTCTCTGGAGAATCCGCAATATCTTATTTATGAGTCGTGAATATTATATTTTAAATCGCATCACCATCGAAGAACAGTGAACTAATGAATGTTTCCTTAAACCCGTGAATTTAATATGTACATAATCAGTATAAAAAGATATTTATATTTTGAAACGTTTTCACGGTCGTTTCATGCACATTTGATAACAATACAAAATCTAGACTTGAATAATATAGAATGTGATATCGTTTTGTTAAGTGCTTTTATACCGTATTAATGAATAATATCACACGTACCTTTTTACCGTATTTTTTAATAAAGTCTCAAATCTTAATTACTTACGATTTTTGAAAGCTTTAACATAAAATATTAATTTTGTTTGTAAAAGTACACTCTGCATTTTGAATATTATTATTAAAATTTCGATTGGACATTATCATTCATAAGATCATCTAATTCATACAATAATCAGTGATGTTCCCATTGGGTATACTACACATGCACCGTATACTCACAACATTATTTTGAAAATTCACGGGTATACTACGTAAGTCCAAGCACTTCGCGGAAAAGCACTAAATGTAATTACTTTCACAAATTTCAATTTTAGCCTGATTTGTAAGAGACATTCAGTTTTCCGACAGACGATTAGTGTATTACTATACTCTATTCAATTTAAGAGTACAACAGGCGACGGACGAAAACCGGTCCTGACCGCGCATGTTATTCCCCTACTATCGGTTATCGGTGGTGCTGTTCAACGATTATTGCCGATCAATTAATTTTGGAAGTCGGGCAGCGGGCAGCGATTGGTCGTACATGCGCAAACCCGGTGTACTCTTAAGTTGAATAGAGTAAATAATAATTTTTTCGTAGTAATACACTGTGATCAATTATTAATATTGATGGTGTACCATGTATTTACAATAGTATACCTTAATTTAAATTAATTTAATTTATAATTATTTAAAAAAAAAAAGTTTGCTTTTGAAGTTTTGTCAATATTTTCAACCCTTTCCTATTATCATTACCATCTATAAATCGTAAAAATTACCCTAAATCAGACACTTGACGGCATAGTATACTCTCATCAAAATAGATGGGAGTACCAATGATTATTATTCAACTATATCTGATATAACATGTTATAGGTTAATTGCACTAAATTAATAATACATTGTACTAAAAAACAGATGTTTTCCAATTTCGTGAGTTTTTATTAAATATTTCAAATTTAACGACCTTGTAAAATTAAAAATATTTTTAAAACCCTATTAAATGGAAACGAATAATTCAGTTTAGCGTTTTGTACATTTATACACCCGTATATTTGCACAATAATATATCTTGGTCAATGTAATTGCATGCAAATTGCGAGTTATTAAAATAGTAGATTGTACCGCAAAATACCGCAAGACATTCCAAAAAAGGAATTCTGGTTTACTTTCCGTCAAAATGTAGTACAGCCCATGAACGTTTTGAAAAATCAATAGGAACGTGTCGACCGACACAATGGACGATATGTATGTGACGTATGATGTTTATGAACCCGCCGAGAAGGAATGTAAGATAAGAGAAATCGTTTTGGGCCAAGTGAACTTTATAATTTATTTATGAAAATAAATTAAAACAAAAATAGAAGTAAAAGATTACTATAGTAATTTATATCAAAAGAATTATAAATTGTTGTGGTATGAAAGTTGACGTTATTTTTAAGTTTTTTCATGTTCAGAAAACTAAATAAATAAATCTACCTCTTTTTTTAATATCTTCGATGTCAAATGTCATATCTAAAAAGCTATGATACATGGAAATATTGATATGTATTTACCATATAAAAGTTAGGAATTAACTGAATTAGAATAAAAAAAAAAAAGATATCGAAAAACAATGTATTTCTCGCTTTGTTGAAAATCTAAACCGTTAATCGATCGTTAACTATCGAAGTATTACGTAAAAGATTCATTCGTAATCTGAATGTATGGTAAATGATGCGTAAATTATTACTAAACTATTACCAAAGTTGGTTAAAATACTACGGAACTCTAATAATTTGATTTTAAATTGTTTTAAAGAGCATTATAGCACCATTTAAAATATATATATATATATTCCCGTTTATATAAATGTATCATAAACAATAATTTAAAAAAAGAAATGCATTTTTGTTTAATCAATGTTGATTTTTATATCGTGAATTCTTCACACAGAGTTCAAGAAATTACAAAAGAGTAATTACAAAGTTAATTTTATTTATTATTCATCAGTAAATATTTAAAGACTATTTGACTTACTCATTCTATGGTTGCATAAAAAAGGATAAAATTAAATAGTATGCGGTTATGTATTTTTAAATTATAATCAAAATGTATTCTGTATTGAGAATTTTTAATTCAAAATATGTATTTACGTATGTAGCACGTGAAAAATGTATTTGACTTTTTTTCTTTTCAAAAGTACTTACTATTCGTTTATTCGCTGTAATGTGTAAATTATAGAACGTTTAATACATGAGTTTGAAATAAATGGTCGTGTATGGTTGGAAGAATTTTTAATTTATTTTAATTTACTCCTACTTCCGTCAAAGATGAAGTAAATTATAATTTACAGTCGTATTATATACAGCCTACTTAAATTTCTTTTTAGTATTTTCGCGATGCAATGTAATGTATTAATAAAAATAATAATGCAATGGGCACTGGGTAATAATTTAAACAAAAATGTTAAAATTTTCCATAAATTGTTGACCATTGGTATTTTTCATTTTTTTATTTATAGATCAACGATGATAAATTAAACGTAATTGATAAATAAACGATATAAAAAAATCGAATGAACAATTTGACAAAAACATTACGGTTTCCAATGATTCATGAAATTGAATTATATGTCACTTATGTTACTATTATTTTGTATGCGACTATACGGCTGGGATCAAGGGGAAAATGGAATATTTATTTTCTTCGAAAAATCGTCTCAGAGTACGTGTAAATCTACGACTTTTCGACGAGATCTCTCTCTAGAGAGTATTTATGTTCTATACATGTACGTATGTATGCAGAAACACTGTAGCTGCCTCCGTACGTGTACTCCGTATGAATGTTAATTTTTTTTTCAAAACGAAAACGAAATCGTCTCCAAGTCATTATCGAAATAAGCCGTATGTAGCGGGTGCGGTCACACGCGTAGTGCTTTCGAAACCGGAGAAAAGATTGCACACGCACCACCGTTCGATTAGAATTTCCGACGAAATGTCTCGCGATGAACGCGACGTTATTATTATGCCATCAGGTATATACAACCTGCGCACAAACCTTATGGGCTTTTCGTTTTCGTGTTTACAGGCACGTAGAATATCGGAGCTGTGTATTTGCGTGTGCTTATATAGTCGTTACCCGTTTTCGTACGACGAATTAATGCAACGGTTACCAATCGTGCGGAAGCGATTCCGAAGAGCCTATTATAAGAGTCCAGACTGTTATCCGGTGAAACAGTCAGTCGTTCGCTGATGCGCTGTGCGATTCTTTGGCCGTGTGCAACGGCCCGAAGACGGTTAAACCAGCGTTCAACGGCAAAACGAACGGATTGGAAACGAAACGGAGACGGAGTGAAATGGTTTAAAAACGGAGCGGCTGGGTTGGAAATTGTTGTCAATTCGTTGAAAACGAACGTCGGCCGCGCACGTTTTGGAATTGAATTAAAAAATAAACACGGCGGACGAGACTTACCGACCTGTCGAATACGGAAGACGAGAGGGAATGGGTGTGGAAACATATTAAATATTAATAGTACCGGACGACGTGTAATCTCAAAACGGTTTTTTTGTCGCACCGCGATGTTCCGTTTCGCGGCACGCGGGATCGCGTACACGAATTCTCGTGATCGATTTACGGGATTCGAAGCGAATTCGAAACGTAAATATAATCCCCCACCCTCACTCAGTACTGGCGCGTTCGTCTTGTCGGTGCGCACCGTGGGACGAGGGTCCGGAGAAACGGCCCCGAAACGGTCGGGATGCGCGAACGGAGAAGAATGGACGACGGCCCGTCGTCGGAACGGTGACGTCAGCGCGCGCTCGATGTGACGTCATCGGCACGACGTCACGGTAGGCCTACGGTTGCGGGTCGCGGGCGCGCGCGTGCGCCGGAATCCGATTGACGGTGCCGGGGGGCGTAGGCGCGGTGAGGACGGTCCGACGAGACTTGGGCGCGGGCACGTGTGCGGCCGCGATACGCGCGCACGGCGTGTCCCCGCGCCCGCGTTTCCGCGTTGACACGTTGCGCGACGATTGTACCGGTTACCGGACGGGGGTCACGTTTACGTTTACGTGCTCCACACGTTACCGCCCCGGCACAGCGGTTAGCACTGAATGCGCTCCGCGAGCACATCGGCGATCGAAATCGCCACCGTGTCATGAGTGGACCGGGGACCCGTAAACGTTGCCCGCGACGTCGAGGACAAAACAGTCGTGTTGCTGTACGCACAATGTCGTGCGGTACGGGCCCAGCTGCGTTATCGTCCGAACGCGTGCGCTGTACCGTAAACGAAAAAAAAGGCAAACCTTCCGTCCGATCCATCGTATGCTCTCGGATTACTATCGGATCGCTAGACGAACTGTCCTGTGCGTTTTACGATTTTAGATAACAGCCGTACGGTCGTTCGAAAGAAAGGATTCGGGCCCCCAAACGCGCACAGTCCGTACGATTAAGATACCCGTGTTCTCACTCGTTTACCGCTAAGACTTCCGTACGGGTTCGTTCGACGTTTTCGGGGAACGAACTATGTCCTGTGCGAGAAAGGACTTTTCGAAATTCCCATGTTTAAGGAGTCGTAACCGTTTTAACTGACTGCGGGTCGGATGTATCATATTTTTTGGTCATTTAGGTAATATTTTGTCACGTGTTATATGTGGATTTCAATTGATAATTGGTTATCAATCGTTGAGGTTTATGTCAATATTAATACGGTATAAAAGTAAATAACATTTGAATATACGAGGAAATTGAGCTTTTCTCAAATCATATTTTATTTTATCTACAAATAATCAGCCAGTTACGTCATGCCGTGTATAAATGTTATTCTTGGTTGAAATAATGGTAATTTTAGTGAAGCCTCGACTAACAATCTTTATCAATGTTATACTTGTTTGACAGAAAAATACAACTAACGACGGTTAACAGTTAACTACATAATTATATTATTCTGTATGATTAAAAATTTACAAAATCATGAACACGATTTTATGTACTTTTTTGAGATCGTATCAATTCTGCGTTTGAAATTAAACATAAATAAGGGACAAAATAAAAAGTTATATGGAAAAAAAAATAAACGAAATTATATTAAACTGTATTTGTTTTTATTTATAGAAATAAGCTCAATAAACTTCCAGTTTCTAAAAAAAAAAAAATGTTAGTATTTTCTATAAAACCATTACTCAAGTTTTGCAGCTCTTTTGGAAAAATATGTATAGCAGATGAGAGACGGAGTTTAGACGGGGGGAGAGACAGTGGTCACACCCATCGCTCACTACTCTCAAATAGGCCCCTGATTACGAAAAGCTTGCAGATGTCCAGAGTTCAATAATCGGAGTGTGTGTGTGTGTGTGTGTGTGTGTGTGTGTGTGTGTGTGTGTGTGTGTGTGTGTGTGTGTGTGTGTGTGTTTGTGTGTGTGTTCAGTTGAAAAGTATAATATTGTTCTTGACGAAAATATATGATCGTAGAATGATTAATAACTTTTTCGGAATGTCGAAAAATCGACGTGAAATTTTTGGCTGTACAAAGTCATCTGACTATATCACGTCACACATCACGCTCGTCGTTGGTCAGTATTATTAATTTTGAAGAAAAGGAAAATCGTAAAAATTTAAAACCGTAAAATGCTTGACGATAAACTGGACTATTTACACTAACCCGCGTGTCGTTACAAGTGTCGCGTCTACGGGAAATCCCTCAGAGTTTCTCACGATATTATTTATTCATAGTAGTTTATCCAGCCACAAACCACCACGGAACATTTCATATTCGTTTTTCGCTTCTACTCAAAACTTTCTTAGCCGTTCATTTTCTCATGTGAAACGTAGTGCATCGTACTCGTATTTACCATTAGAATTAAACGCTTTCGCGGTTCGAACCATTTTTTTGTTTTTTTTTTTTTTTTGTACATACGTGTATTGTTTCAGTATGTTCATGTGCATGTGTATATATGAGTGCGTGTTTATGTGTGTGTGTGTGCGTGCACGGCTTGTGTTATACATTTAATAGCGACAAATTAAAAATAGTACGTGCCTCAAGATAGAAGTATGGCGACTGCGTAGGTACATACTCGTATTATATATACTCGTCTTTGTTCGCACTTCGCTTGTCATCTAGCTGCAAGCCACTGCGGTGTAAAGTATTATTATTATCAAAGTGAAGCACATTTATTTTTCGACGAGGTAGAAGACACAGTAATAAGCAATTAAAATGACCAAACATTCGGCGGGAAGAATAAAAATAAATAAAACTATTACAATAATACACATAAATCTATACGAGTTTCTTTTATATATATATATTATTAATACACAAACATTTAATAAGTTTTAATTAAAATTACACTACTCGTATATTACATTTATAGTCAATATAATTTTTGCTGTTCATTTTCGTTCTAACATGTCAAATATATTTTGATGTTTCATAACGATCTGTTTGGTAAATCCATTTTTTAAACATATAAATGAACGAATTAACTTTAAAATAACCCTCTAGTGATTGGCGACTTCAACTACCTGAACTAATTTCATTAAAACACTCTCATAACACTCTAAAAGCTTACGATATATTTTAATATCCTGTCAAATCAAATTCACAATCTACTTTTTATAATTTGAACTGAAAGTCTCAAAACCACGTTATGTGTTACATGCATTAATTGAATTATAATCATAGTTATGTGCGTTTATGAACTGAGGATTACTTAAACACTAAAAATTTACATAAATAAGTACCTCCTTTGTTTGTTTTTAATCTAAATTATTTACTTATACATTAATTTACGAGTAATAAACATTTATTAATTTTCACTTAATTTTTTTTATTATTTTTTTACTAACATTATACTTATGCCTTCGAATTAAATCTCGCTAAGTTTAAAATATATACAAAATCAACAGTTTTTTGAATTATAAATGAATTACTCTATTTAAGATTAAAATCTATTCTACTTTACAACAGATTATATTTTTATTTTTTAAATTAATAAATTACTCTCATATGTATACGTAGAACAGTTTTAAGTTTTTATTTATCGATACATAAAATATACAATGCAATGAAATAACATAAATATCTATTTACATAGTATTAAATAGTAGTATAGTATAGTAGTTAGTAGTAATTATAAGTTAGTATAAGCTCAACCCAGTGCAACCTAGTCCAAATATTGAGACTTAAAAAAGTAATAAAAAAAATAAATAATTACATAAACCGACTGATTGCAACGATATCACATTTTAAATATAAAATATTTTAATATTCCATTATTTTTTAGAACCTATCAATCAAGTACAGTTTTTATATTACAAGATACTCATTTAAATTTCATACTTCGACGTAGAATACCCTTTAGAAATGATGAAATATTTATACACAGATTATTGAATTAATGGTTTATTTTGCATATAATAGCGTTTTAAGTTTAAATGAAGCGAGTATTGCTTTAAAAGTTCGCGGAAAATAAAATCATTTTCTGGTTTCTATATTCCGCTCATTGAAACTTTTAATGTTTATATATTTTTCACAATATTTCATATTTACTATCAATTATTTTAATAAAATATTGTATTTTGAAATACATTAAAATAAAAGTAAGTGCATTGGAATAAAAAATCTATGAAAATAAAAACGTCACGGAATAACGAAAAGAATTATAATTATTCCTTCAAACCGCAGTGTAATATTAAAAGAAAACGTATAATAGTCGTCAAACAAATTAATCAAGCGCATTAAACGAAGATATTATTATTATCGAATAAGTTAATTGAATTTGGTGTTTTTGTGAAAAAATGTAAATCAATAATACATGTATAGCTTAAAAAAAAAAATAAACCAATTAACATCAACATAACAACAACTAAATCTAAGTTTAGCTAATTATAATGACAAACAAGCCAATTCATAGAAAACTTTCATCGACTAATTTTTTTTCCCATTAATGGCTGTTTATTGAATTTTTAATGGTGTTGTAAGACTAGTTTGCCACACCCAGAGCTTAAACTTTTTCTTGTGAGTACAAATCAAGTAATTATTTTTTTTTTTTTTTTGAAGATTATACATCTTAATTTAAGTTCTAAAACTTTTAACTTTACTGCTTGCTAAACAAATATAAATTCTAAACTAGAAACTTAAACATAGAACAATAATTTAATATTATATGTTTTTTAATACATTAAAAAACAACTTGTAAAATGTTTGTTAGAAGATAAAATATATATTTATTTATTTTTATCAACTTATTGAATAATGTATAATATTATGATTAGATAAACTTTATTCAGAGTAATATTTGTTATAAATCGGTATGCCATTTACAAATTCGATGTGTACAAGCGACAAAACAATAAATAAAAATATGTTTTTTCTTAAACTTTACGGTGTCCCAAGACGAAAAATAATTTTTTTATCAACCGTCTTTTCATTTTCAATTCACGTCATCCATTCGAATTACACGCACCCGAATATTATTACACATAAATATCGTATTTGATTCGCAAAACCATTGTGTTCTTGTTGTCTTATTACGTTTCCTCGGTGCTTACAACACAGAACCCGCCTAATTAAATATTATATTTCAAGTGTCTTTGGGTCGACGTACGCCTCGCCACTGCACGGCACATTTCGCATTGTAACCCATCCCCATCCCCCTGTTTAGTGTTTGGTTTACTCGAAATCATATCTATTGTGCGTGCGTAACTGCTGCTGCTCCGCGGTCCCGTATAGTGTTCTCTCAGAGCGTTCCGAAAATGAGTCGTTTTATTTTCTCCGAGCATTGTTGGAGTGGTTTTACTGATTCTCGTACTACTTCGCTGCGACCCACCCAGTAATGCACGTGCAGCAATAGCACTTTATTGTGTACGTATCTCTGTTGTACGCATCGCTTGTGAGGGAGGGGGGTGGGAGAATTCGAGCCGAGCAGATTTAAATTGCGCTCGTCGAAAGAGAAAAATACACTGAACGCGCATGCACAGGCTTAGGCCAGAACTTCTGTGCAGCGAATCGTAGTTCAAGAAATATGATTCTTAAGATGATCGTTCAACATTCATCAGAGGAAACCAATAGGCGGCGGCCATCATTATTCTTCAGGAATTGTTATTTTCTATACTTTTTTCTTTTTTACCATGACAAAATAGCCGAACATTTCGAAGTCTTGGTATAATCTAATAACTAACTGTATATATTTTTTTTTTTTTTTTTTAATATTTGGTTTCACTATAATGATGTGGACATTAATTTGACGTATTTGGCTGCGTCAATTTTTTTTTTTGCAATTTATTCCCATGCCTTGAAACGTAATATTGCGAGCAATGTTTTGCTGCGTATAAAGCTCCTCCACATTATCACTTTCTGTTTACAGCTCAATAATTGTGTCCATACAATTATAAATATGGGATGAGATGTGCAGAAAGTTTTATCGAAACGACCGTGGAACGGTTCGCAGACATAATCTGTTCGTGTTAACTCGTGGAAGCTGACATTCAGAGAGAAGTCGGTTAATAAGATATAAATTAAACATTTTGTTAGTCGATCGTATTTCGCAAGCGTCAATTCAAAATTGAAATAACCGAAAACATTTTCAGGCTCCGAAAATACCGTTGTCATGTGTCAGACCCTTTTATTATTATTATTATTATTATTACTCTAAACTGAACTTAAATAAACTTTCTCATCCGCCAGTAGAACTCTACTTACAGTAACCGCCGAGCGCAATTCACTGTCCCTATGTCTATAATCTGACCATGTTCCGATCGCTACTCAAGTCGCAGCGGTTCCCAGGCATATACGACAACGGGAAAACAGTTTTCTTTTAGTGGAACCCAACGATCGTCCGATTTCGGGACGCCTGTTCGCGGTGATTTTTATTCCGATACATTGTCAGTATCCACAGCCCCCTGCAAAAGTGACGGACAGAATTTTCTTTTCCGTTACCATTCTTCAGTTGCACAGCGACGAGCCACCGTAGCGAGTGTCCCGCACTCGCGTGTACAATTTAACACTCAGTAATAATACACGTTTAGTATTCGCTCCGGGTTGAATGTCGAATGGCGATCGTTTTTCACGTTTTCGGTACGTCACCCGCAACCGTTGTTGAGATTTTTCCGCGGAACCTAAGGAGGCCCAAGGAGGGTGGTTTGGGGATCCGCTATCCTTCCGGAATCGTATCGCACGTGTTTTGTGCGTGTAGGTCTTGCTCGCGCGCTACGCGAACGCGTTCCGCGATTCGTTTCCACTGCAGTACACGTTTGACGTGGACGGATAATTTTGCACGCGGCCGAGGTCTGAAATGTTTCCATGTGCAACGTGTACAATCGTTTGAAAGGGGGTGAAAGCGAAAAAAATGAAAAAAATCCCGACAATTTGCAGCGAATTCGTGACTACTATATTATATATCGTCTTGGCGTGTCTAATGTCCGTACAATTATTTCTCAGCGAAATTACTACACGGTATCACGCTATTGTTGCCCGAAACATATCATCCACGTAATAAAGTCGGGTCAAAAGGCCAAGCGAGACCTTCGTGTGCATGTTGATGATAGAAAGAGTGGGAAAAAAGTCTGCGAAATTAACACGAGTGCTGAAAAAAATAAAAAAGGAAAAAAAAGAAGTTTTGTTACGGTTTTATTCGTGAAAACTGGAACGCGTGCTTTTTCCTCCAATCAACTCGACCGCAATTGGTTTTAACTCAAAATTATTACTATCATGTATTGTGTTAGTAAACGTGATAAAACGAATACGTTGTAGAACGCGAACATTTTCAAACACACGTTATTAGACTTGATCGTCCCCATGATCGATATTAAAATTCTCATCGGAAATTAAAGTTTTTATAACAGAACTCAAAGTAACTCCTGGTAAACAATTTAATGTTTGTTCGACGAATCGTATAGAACATACTCTGTGTACAACAACGGTTTTCAAGTTGTCTATAAAATTGATTAATAAGCGCTGGTAAATAAATGAGAACTGTTGGAATTCAAGCACTCCGTCTGTTTTTCCCAAAACCGAAAATATCAATCATTTTCGTTGTTATTTTATAATGACAATGAAGCTTTGAAAGGTATTGCACATTGTTTATTTAATTCTGTTTTTATAATAAATGAAAAAATCAGATGTGTTTCTCAGGTGATTTTTTTACCGCTCTCAATTACGTTTTATCGGGTGTTATAGTAGGAATACATCTAAGTATTCAAACAACAACGACCACACTTCACCTAATGTATAGTATAATACACATTTTTTGTTTGTTTATTTATTTGTTAATCATTTACAGATAAACGTGTCAGAAGAAAATCGATTTATTTTTCGTACGATACTTTCACAACGTCAACTGTGCACGCTCACGAAAATTATTCTCAATCGAAATATTGTTTTCGCGTATTCCGTGCACCTATGTTGTATACTACAACTAATAATATACCACCACCACCATACATATTCCATGTCATTCGTATTGATTTTCAATAATTACATTTTTTTTTCTCCCGCAAAACGTTCAACCACCACAACTTCGTATTATATTATTTTAATCATGTAATCGTGTTCCTTTTTTTTATCGTTATTTTTATTTATGCGAGGTGTACCACGTTATGGCTGCGTCAGCGATGAATATCTACGCTATAGGTATTTTAACATTGTTATGTATTGCGACTGTAATATATGCGTGTTAAGATGGATTTAACGGCCGCGATAAAATGATGAGACGGAAGCTGAACTGTGTACTGCCGAACCGACGATAGGAGGACAGCGAGCGTACGCATTCCATTGTGACGTAATACTTTTGTTGTGGATTCGGCTTGGTGCACTAGGATCCCTGAAATGTTTCCGGATGTGTAAACGAATTGTTTTGCGCTCGTATTTCGCTTTACATACTATCGCGGTTTAGGTACATTTCGTCTGGCTTTTTCGTTTTCGATTCGTTAAATACCTACATTTTTAAAAACATCAAATACGTAAAAATAGAATAATTAACGCTATGTTGTTTTTTAAAATTTTTTTTTAACATTTTCATATTTTATCGCAAACATTATTGTTAAATGCGTACACCTGTGTACGGTTAAAATTATTTGTTTAGTAAAAACTCAGAGTTAACTAGTTACAAAACGTATAATATTTAGTTCAATGTTGGTGGACGGGTGGGAGTAAAATAATTAACGCAAACTAATTTTAGTCCTATATGATTTTTTTTCGGATTAGGGGTAGAATTATTAAAAGTAATCTTAAACAATGTTATCTCATAACTCTAAATGAAAACATTATAGTCCTACAGTATAAAAAGGTCGAGGGGTAACATAAAATCCCCCTTAGTGCGACCCGTCATTTCAGTCCACCAGTGATAAAATTCTTAGTTTATTCGTCCTAGTCATATAAATGCGCATTTGACATGACATTTGTGTGAATACGCGAGCACATACACACTCACACACGCACATACATTCAGTCGTACATCAGGGCTTTTCATTTAACCTTGAATCATTTGCCCGTTTGAAACGAAAAACGTAATGTGTCCGACTTATAATAACTGATTTCTATTGTTACCTCCTATGTTTTGTACATGGACTTTGTGAGGTGTAATATTGATTAAGTTTTCGCCGGTGCAAGAAAACGTACTACAATAGTCACATATTACAAAGCATACCAACTATGAACTACGCAATAAATATGTGTAAACACACACATACACACGTACATGTACATTTATATGTATATATATCTTAATAATTAGTATACTTTAAATAATATCCGATTTCACTCAGTTTATGTCTTATGCGACCATAATCACGGAGCAGAGTAACTTAAGTTTTAAATAATTACTGTGTCATTGCATAATAAAATTAGAAAAATATTTAATATTTCAAAATAATTAAATTATTATTAAGTATTATCATTTGGTGGTACCAGAGTGAGTACGGCCCATATTTTTCAACAACCCGATTGAGCACAGAAAAATTATTCTCTATGCGTGTAACATGGTCGATTCGGTCTACAAACAGCCATCACTAATTATGCATTGAAAGTTTTCACAGAACTTACAATTCTATGAGTCACACCCATATATTCATTTGGTAATATAAGGTTTTTTATACAATGGTTTTACAAGAAACCCAGAATGAAATTATGTTAAAAATTCGATCAATAAAAACTAGCAGTCATAAAAATATGACTTGAATTAAAAGACAAAAAGTAAATTCAACCATAATAGTTTACAAAGGATATTTAAAAAAATTAAAATTCTGATAATTTTATAAAATATTTATAAATGCGAGAAATAAGTATTTATGGATATTACTGTCCAGACAGGATAAAGTTGTTTATATACATATATATGTAACTGAAATATTTTTTATTTTTTTATTTGTCATATATGTTTTTATTTGATCAGAACAAGAACTACAGTATGTTAAGAAAATTAAATAGGCTTTTAATATATAATTATTTATTTTAAAGCGTAAGACAATAATAAAAATGGCAGTGTTACTCGTCTTTCTGCGCTGCATTGTGTCTTACTTTGATATTATTTTAAATTCCTATTATTTGAATGAATAAGTGCTTAATAAAGCACGGAAGTGCTCTTGGGAGAGCATTGAGTTGTGAAATTAGTAAGTTGTACTCAATCGGGTTGCAGCACTTTTATTATGATTATCGTTATAATTCGATATTTTTATCTTAGTTTGTTCCTCGGTTACACGGTATCGAAAGAAAAAAGATTTTCCTAGGAGATAGGTATTATAAAATTTGTATACTTCCTATAAAATAAAGTTACGCTGATAATAATATGTATATCTTCATGATTCCTAATGCCTATTTAATTGGATTTGTTTTATTTTTCTCCGGTAACGCTCTCAAATGAAAATTTTTAAGACATTAGGTGGATAAAAAATGACTTAAAAACTTTCGCATTTCTTCTATATTGTGGTACGACATATTAGGTTTGCATGGTTTATAACATTATGACAGACCGTGCGCAATCGAATTCATCGCATTTGCTTATTCATGCGTAATATAACAATAATATTTTTATTTTTTTTTTTTTTTGATATTTTATAGAATGGTGACCCCTGATGGATATGAGATTATAATATTGCTTTTGATTTTTTATTCAATAAATTAAAACATTTTCAAACGTATTTTTCAATATTATTTTTTCGGAACAGGGCTTTAACGAATAAAACTATATGGTTTAAATACATAGGATATACATTAAAACGCCAATATTATGGGATGTAGACAACTGTCTGCTTTTCAAAACTGCATAACATACAATAATATAATGTCAGTCCTACGTACGTAGTGATAACGTATGTTTTTGGATTACTCAAAGATCAATAATGCCATACAATATCATACTATATTATATTACTACGTGAAAGATAAATAAAGTTGATTAATTTTTAAATAAATAAATTTTAAAACATACAAATTACTACACGTCATAAGAAATAAAATAGCAACTGTAGTATTTACATAATATTCTTATCTTGATTACAATTTTATTTTTAAACACATGAAAACCCACTTTAATAGCTATTAATACTAATTGCTTATTAATATTTCAATTATACATTTAAAGACTTTGCTCCAGTTTGTAGTAATTTGTTATCCTGATACAAACATGTTTATTAATCTCAAGTTAAAATTATCTTGCTTCTATTCGATTCATAAGTGGGAGTCTCAAAAGTATAACAAGGAAGTATTGTTTTGATTCTGCTTTGATTTCGATGCCAATCCTTGTAATATTTGGTTATCTCAAAGGTATGTTAATTCAAATAGAAGTATTATTAAATTGGATTTTTATCCGAATTAAAATGATATCGATTTCTGGTACTTTTGAATAATCTTTTAAGATACCGTACACTAAAGAATAGGCTTGAGAAATTCGGACCTATGTATATATTTGTTACCGGTGAAATGTTGAGTATAGAAATTCTATAGAAATCTTGATACTACTTGGCAATTTATCAAATTTCAATGTTATTTTAAATTAACCATAGCAAATTAAACAATTCCTAAGATTTTTATAGAATACTAATTTTATGTTAGGTAAAGTGTAAAGAATGGAATGGTATTCAATCAAAATATGTTTATTATTTTAATTGATTTTGAAATTAGTTTATTGCAGGATACGGTTGATATTTTAAAGTGTATAAAATATTGTTTTATATGATCAAATATTTATTAACGTTTCGACTTACATATACATTTGTCGAAATCTTCTTCAGTTTCCGTAGACCAGGCGTGCCCAACCCGCGGCCCGCGGGCCGGATCCGGCCTGCGAAGGTGTTCCAACCGGTCCGTGACCATTTTATAAAAATTAGAAATTTATATAGGTGTAAAAAAAGAATTATTACTTATAAAAAATGTATTTTATAAGGTTTTTAAGAATATAAAATATATTACAATTTTTAATTTTTTATATATAAAAAAAAATGCATGGGATTTTAGAATATTAATAAAAATAAATTAGTGTAATAGACTACAAATAAATAAATAATTAAATATATTTAAGTATAGGTAAACAAAGATAATATTATATCCAATAAAATATGACTAGTCTATATTTTATCGAAATGAACAAAAAAAAAAACCCTGTGAAGCATATAAATATACATTTTTAATGTGGCCCGCGAGTTGAAAAAGGTTGGGCACGCCTGCCGTAGACTATTGAGTCGGTATTGTCCTTTAAAGCAAACCCTTCTTCTATTGGCACTTTTTATTTGGATACACATTGTATTGCATTTATATTGCGTAATGTAACGTATTATTTTTTATCCATTGAAATCGTTATACATTTCTCACGCGAGGTTTGGAATTCTATAGATTACATGGTTATTACATCAATTTTATACTTTTCTTGCTAATTGTCGGCATTCCTCAGAATGCCTAGACTTGCAACACTTTGTCGGTAACATTTACATAGTATGGTATTAATCTAAAACGAGTATAATAAGATATAAAAATGTTATTATACTCGTATTAGAAAAAAAAAGTGAAAATATTTATATATTGTTCCATATTGACGTGCATCGGGATTTCTTATTGCACCAATATTTACCATATGAACAATTTATTGTACGTGTATTATGACTACCGTTGCAGATTTAAACCGGGTGTGTAGATCGATCTCTCCCTTCCACCCTACCAGCGGATTCTCTTTTTTTTAACACCTGTATTGATTAAGCTTTTTGGTAACCTTGGTAAAATCATAGACATACATTGTATTTATTTTTATTTTTCAGTTTCCCTGCACATTGTTCACGATAGCGATGTGGCGTGTGTTTGCTTATAAAACTTTTTTTTTAATTGCATTAACTACCTATGAGACCATTTATACAACGTTAGAATTCCACATACAACGTGTACCCGTCCATCAACTGTGTTATCTTGATGTATTGTTTATTTTATGAAAATCCATTGTTTCTCCTGGGATAGCCACTGGATACGGTACACGGACGATACTGTATAGATCTACGGAAAATTCGTAAAGCACTCGCCCCGGAAAATAACCACTAATCACTTTTTAAAATCTGTTAAACGAAAAAAATATAATCCCTAAAGTATTGAATTACGTGTAATTTTTTACGCATTTTGTACACTGCAGGCTCAACGCGACAGACATAACGTTCACCATTATCCTTTAGTGCTTCAAGGAGCTCACTCGTTCGAACGATTCATACTTTTAAAAATAGTTGATCGGTCATGCTTAACAGATATTTATTTTCTACCTGTCCGATACGGGTTTTTTATTTTTTATTTTTATAATTACCTAACATTGAAAAACAAAATATAATAATTAACGAATAATATATTATATTATTGTGCACTTTTATTATGTACTATCATATAATTATTGACGTTTAAAAACGATACATGCAGAAATAATTAACTAGTTTAAAATTAAGAAAATTTAGTCTTTGAACTTTAAAACTAACGTTAACACTTACAGTAAATGTATTAAATTGTGCAATGTCGATTTTTTTTTTTTTTTAATCTTCTGTTGTTGATGAATAGAGTCGTATTTTTTGCCGAAGCGAATCAGTATTTATTCGTTGAACAGTTATTACGTTGTACAGAGCGCTGCGTTTGGTGATTACCGTCAAAGTTATGGGCACAGGTCTTTTGTATAATACGATTTTCAATGTTTTCAACACTAAAATATTTACTATCATTAATCATTTTGTCCGAGTATCTTCTTCAATAGCTGTAATCATAAGGTGTGACAATTCCGTTACCTTAATGGCTCGCGATTTTTGTAAAATATATTCGCGTGTCTGCTTTCGCCGTGATGCCGTAACGAGAATACTGATTCGATCGCGGTACCTGCAACAGACGGAGTGTCTTTAATTTATGATCACGTCTAGTTACTTATTGTCATGCTACGGTACCGTGAATAAAACGGAATCAAACATTATGCGGACGATTATAATCATAGGATTGTATTAAAACGAAATGTATACGCATTATTAGACTTAACCGAACACGTAATAGTCGCGTGCGCACGCGTTTTTCCGACCCTACTACTGATACGTTAGATTGCTTCACACAAACGATTTATTCTCAAACATCACGTTCTATAATATAATACGTCTAATTTTGATAAACATTCCCGTTACTCGTGCGAATATTTATCTATATTAGTCTTACCGTAATTCATCTATGTCTTGAATTATTACTTACTTGCAGTGTTGGGAATAGATAACTAATAATTTTTCTAGATAAAGATAAAGATGACTATACTAATTCTTATCTAGATACAGATAAAGATAGTTATACTAAATTTCATCTAGATAAAGATAAAAATAAGTACATTTTTATCTAGATAAATATGAGATAATTTCATGTTTTGAAAATATTCGGGATACTACAGCCTACAGATATTAGGTAAAAAATTGATAATTAAAAACATTTTAAAATAAATATCATTTTTTCAACTCATTTCAAATATTAATAAACATAAAATATAAAATAATTTTTTTTTGAAATAAACTTCATAAGAAGATGCCAAATCATTCTCTAACTTAATATTAAAAAAAATCATAGATTTGAAAAATAAAATAACAATACATTTCTGTCTTTTTTTTAACAAATTTTAACATTTTGAAAATAAACATATAATATAAAGAGTGATTTTTTTTTAAAATAAAATGCATAAGAAGATTGTCATCTTGCCAGTTATTATCTGTGTAATAGGTATATAGATGTACAGAAAAATGTAAAAATGAAAATATAAAAACATTTTAAATTTTCAAATTTTATTTTTATTCTATTTAAATAAATTATCTAGATTGGTACTCATAGATAACAAGATTTTTATCTAGATGAAGATAAAGATAACTGAGTATAAATGTATCTAGATAAGATAAAATATAAATAATTTTTATCTAGATAACTTATCTAGATACATTTATCTAGATATTTCCCAACACTGCTTACTTGCAGTAGAAATCACTAGAACCCGTTTGTAGTTAAACACAGCTTGTCTAGCTAATCAAATCAGTTGCTCTTGACAATGTCCGTCCTACGTTCATACCAATCGTTCGCCGATCATTGATAAACTAAAAACGGATGATAATTAAATCGGAAAATGCGCAACGCTCAACTATCCGTATGTTGCTTTCATCTAACTATAATAGTAGTGCGTTTTGTTTTTGGCCAGTACGAATTACATACTTAAACATTTGTTTGATGTGTAAGTGTGATGATAGTATCATGTGTGTTTCCAGTTTTTCGGATATAACTAACGATTTCGAAACGATTTCCCACTCGAATTGTTACTGTTTGCGGAAAATGTAATCATTTTATATTCACTGCTCAACGTCACGTACAAATATAATGCATTGAAATAAATATATGAAAATTATCTCTTTTATTTATTTTGGTTAGGTAGTTGAAAAAGTAATCCGATTAATCTAGTAGTCATTGTTTACATTTCTTCACACCTGTTATCTGTACAAGTGTATCATGTATAGTTTATCAAAAATAAGGCCAACGACCTTTTTTAACATACATTTTTAGTGTTATTTAACAGTTATTGCGTTCATATTGTCATATTTTATAACAGACACATTCATGAAAAAATAAAATATAAAAAATAAAAAACGTATTCCTTAACAAGTTAACAACATCAATCAAGGAATATATGCTTTCCTAACTCTAGTATTCCATATATCAGGGATAGTCAACTGGTGGTTCGAGTACTTTTTTTATCTAGCCCAGTCTACATTTTTAAATTACTTCACAACATTTCAGTGTTTATCGGAAAAAAATGTAAATATTATAATAAACAGCAGCCTAATTTATCGAGCATCTAAATATAATTATATAATAAATAAATAAATAAATAAATAAATATATATATATATATTAGAAAAGTTAACGTAACTATAGTTATTGGTTAAATATTGTATTGGTTTAGTTCGTTAAATTAAATTATATAAAATAAATTTTGGCTGTCAATTTTAATGAATATTTATTTTATTTTATGCCTAAAACAAAATTTAACTCTGACCCACTAGATTTTTAAGTTATATGGATTGGCCTTCTAGTTACTTGCGTTGCCCGTCCCTGTCATATTTATAGATACCCAACAGTAATACAATACATAGTTCTTAGTATTTCTGATGTAAGTGTGCTATCAGTTAAAACCGTGTGAATTATATTTGATCGAGTTGAAAATACCTAAAAACGTTTACGATATACGTATATTATATTATGTACCACGGGAGTTCTGAGACATTTATTCGGTGGCAAACGTTGAGGATTAACTGGGAGATAAATTGGATAATTTTTCAACCGTTAGATTTCGCATGGAGATGCATAAATGTATATAGAATACAAATAATAATGTTCGTAAACGACGAGTGCACAGAGTTCGAATGTATAACGATAATGGCTTTAAATTATGTAAATATTTTGTCGGAGTTTTTTTTTTTTGCTTCCGCTTTTCAAACTATGAGAGGCACAGTCCATTACAGCGTCATGAACGATACTTGCGCGGCGCAACGTTTAAGTGCGGAAAAATTATGCAACAAAAGCCGTTTCAAGCGAACACAAAGAGACGAAGTGACAATAATAATAATAATAATAATAATAATAAAAAAAATCCAAGGGCAAACAAATGCGAACAATTGTTGTGTACATTGTTAAACTTGTCGGATTTCCCGTTAAATTTCCGCGGTCAAGGTTTTCCGCCGAATTAACTACCGGGTGGGCGGGATGGTCGCTTTGAAGTGGTTTGCGCCGTCGTGGTCGTCGATTCGTGACCGGTAATCCGAGTTGACAGAGAGATTTGGAGTACGTTAGAACACGAAAATAGCATGTGAAAAAAACCAATCGTCCTACTTGGCCGGTTGCCCGTCGTGCGGTGGAGGTGACGGCGGCGCGTACGCGGATGCGGTTCCGAGGATGTGAATCCTAACAGGATGATTTGAAAAAATAATACATATTTTATTTCTATATATACATACAAGAATATATATCAAAAATAATTAAATAAATAAATGCACTAAGAGTACAACGAATAACTAATACCGTGTTATATTGATGTGGGAAGGGAAACGAGCGAAACGGAAAATAAAAAGCAAACTTTTTAAATCGCCATAACACAATATTATGCGCGTGTTGTTAAGTGATATTATATTCTTAAATTAGATGCTCCACCGGATTGAAAGCGGAGCGCTCGCGACCTTATCGATCAACTACTGCATTCGAGCTGGCACGTCTATATTCGGACTCGTCAATCAGCTACTAAGTTAAATGTTAATATTTTTTTATGCATATAATTTTTTTTTTTTGTTTACGTCTTTTCACTTCGGTTTCATTTGTTTATTGTTCATTATTTATACCCTACGCAGAATAACAGAATGTATTATACTTCGGAGAGAGAGAGAGAGAGAGAGAGAGAGAGAGAGAGAGAGAGAGAGAGAGTGAAAACAGTGCGAATGTTGATAAATATTAAATCGGAACCCTCGCGAAGATGATGGGTATTTTTAGGTTACACATTTGTTTTCTCCGTTAAAGAGTGAACATATGAATAACCTGATTTGTAATATCCACGGATAATGAATAATAAATATTATTACTGTAATGTGTGTATTTATTGTAAGCGGGCCTACGTTTTCTTTATTCTCATCGTAGAGATACACTAAAAAACAGCAGCACCAATCCGAATGATCAAAATAAATTACGTTGTTGATTTCACCACGCGTAGGACAGGCAATGTTTTTACGGAAAATTTGCGTTAGAAAAAAACCATTCTCGCAGTGTTCTTTTCATTTTCGATTTTTTAAACGTTATCTACTGGAAAATTATTCGCGGTTCCTCGGCAGTTAAATTTAATTTTCAAAAAATCGTGTCTAAAAAGTCTCGTTTTTTGTACAAAGTCTAAAAAAAAAAAATCAAAAAAAAAAAACATTTTAAAACAAAAGAATATCCACGCTATATCGTTGGCAAATGTATATAGTATACATTTGGATAGTTACATACAATATACACGACGTACCACTTCCCTAACAACGTTTTGGTTGATGGCATCCGACGTGATTAATACGGTCAAAATTTTGCCCCAGGCGATCAAACATATCCACAACAGTATAAAATATAATTCCATCAATACAGATATCGATTATTATCTGACGTTATTTCATCCTAGAAATCGAATATACAATATCAACGAGGAAGTATGTAATATGTTTCATACTTAGTATTATTGGTCATTAAGTTTTCAAGTTAGGTGTTTCCTAATCGTTCTATTTGCTTACATTTGAAAACAGAGATTTTGAAATTTGAAATTTAATCAGAAAATTATGCATGAGATGCTCATATTTTTAGGTTTTAGAGAAATAGTTCAACATTTTAAAATTCTACCTGTAATGTAATTCTATGTAATGTATTACTTAGAAAGATTTTTATAGTTTTTCAGGTAGAATTTTAAAATGTTGAACTATTTCTCTAAAACCTAAAAAAAAAAGCATCTCGTGCATAATTTTCTGATATGTAATGTATTACTTAAACAGAAATAATAATTATTTTAACACGTGTTCTTCATTGTTCATGCGTGATCTTTATATTCATTTCACTATACAAAAAAATTACTAAAATTATTATTGTTAAAAGCTGTCTATGCTTCCGGTTTTTTCATTAATTTTTGATAATGTTTTGGCAACGTTCATTGAAATTTTGAGATAAAAAAAAAAAAGATTATCTATTTCTGCTCTACAAAACTTTTTAGGCTCTACAATTATAAAAAATAAAAATAATAAATAAATAAAAATAGCTACTGCCTTAGAAGAAAAAAAAAACGTTAGTTATATAAACAAATTATTTTCTCTACATTTATATTTGATAACTATGATAAATAATGGTAATCTCATGGCAGATCTCATTTATTAGTATTAACGTTCAAAATACTATCATTTTAAAATCATGAGCTCTAAAAACATATACAGATTCGGGAGTTGAGTTATCAGTTGAGTTATTTAAAATAAATCATTGATGTATTAATTAATTATTACTTGTTAACATAATTTTATAAATGGTTTATAGTTTAATTAATAGTTTCATGTAAATTAAAACTGACAAATTTTTTTTATAAATATTTAAATTTTTTTCCGCATTTTTTCGTGTTAGTCTAATATCCAATACCTATAAACAACGATCTCGTTAATAATTAAAAATTAAACATTAAAATATTCATGTAATACCATTCTTTATTATAATCCTCTTATTATTTAAAGTTTACTAAAGTATCTGCGTTTCATACTCTTTTAGCGGTTGAATTCAAATGTATCATAATATAACAAATATAATAAGAATTAAATCTTTTATAAACGATCGTTTGTTATTTGTTTGTAAAACCGGACAATGGCTTAGAAGATCTGAACAGATTATGTTTGATTTTGTTTTCTTTAGAGAAAATAACAGAACTCTCTGAACTATACGAATGATTACGTTCGGATGGGATGTGACATTTAGGTAATTGGATATTCGGTACGCGAGTTAGAATTTCCAAAATTAAAGAGATGTTGATATTCACTCATTTTGTTCAAGGTCCGTCTTTCCCATCGGAAGATCCAAATTAGTTTTTTCCCCGTGTTCTTACCTTGCAGTCAAATTGCTATATTACATCGGCGAATGTCTCGAGTTTTTATGTAGGTGGGTAATAAAAAACCCACAAAATGTCCGACGGTGGCGCCGACCGACCGAATCGATATATACGAGAACGTTAGGAATCGGTAAACTTAGGGGAGGATTGTTTTTTGCGCTAGAGTTTTATGCGTGACTAGATGGCAAACGGATGCGGGGAAGTGAAAGCGGGGATTTTAAACAACGCTGTGCTTAAACGCCAGGGTCCTGAAAAAGCTATTTAGAAAGAAAATTCTACGCACGAATTATAAATTTGTTGAACGGACGACGAATAAAATGGAAAACAATATGAACACAAAATATTTCACAAATAGAACACGCAGAACGCAGTTGCTTTCCATTTTAAAGTTAAATTCTACGTACAGCAGAAACGGCTTACCTACGCGTTCGATGTACATTAATATTTCTAACTTTTGTAACGTACAGTAAAAATGGTTTTCAAAATATCAAGTTCAAATCAACGTTTTTATTACGTTGTTGACTGAAATTTAGTGTCCGTATAACGGTTTTGAACGTGAACTAAATGTATTTTGTAGCGTATAAGTCGCGTGCGAGTGTGCGTATACTTATATATATGTTACGCGTTTCCTTTGAAAGTGTTCAAAAAAAAAAAATAAAAAAATAATAAAAATATCATATTGTATTCTATACGGGACTGTATGTGTATATATAACAATATATGAACATTGGGAGTCAAAGTGGATTTCCATTGGCCATATTTTTTTCTTTCGAACAGTAGGACATAACAAGTTTAGAAGATAAATATATATGTTTGACACTAAATGTCTCGGACGTACGAAAAGTCCGATTGCAAAAAAGTCTAGATAAATCCACCCCATCGTCGGTGTTCCAATATCGGTCGGATTATTTTTCGTTTTGCACCGGGGGGAAGAGTCGCATTAGTGGAGAACAGCCAAGATTTAACAGGTTACGCGTACTTTTGTTTTTGATTCGATATATATATATATATTATTATTCCACAGGTATATTGCAGTTTAATGTTTTTCTTTCGCAATTATCCTTTAAGATTCGAAATCGAACTGTACATGTATTGTTCGTTCGTCGACAGAACGGTCATGTGATCGGCGTGCATCTGCTGGGTTGTACTATTATTCGTCCTTGGTCGCGTCAAACCCGGGTACAACTACTTGGTTGTATGTGGATGTTTTTTTTGTTTTGTTTTTATCAGCCCAATGATTATACATTTTCGAAAATAAACGTTGAAATCTGATGATGTTCTTTTGTTTTCTCTTGTACTTAGGAAATAAAACGACGCGCGGCAATAAAACGAAAATACACCCCGTATGCATCACAAATATATTTTCGGGTCTTACATCTGGATAATTTTTTTTTTTGTTTTATTTCATATTTATTGCATATTTTACGATACATCTGTAAAGTTTTACAATATTATTTAACCGGCACCGCAAACACCGTGTATTCGACAAGCGTGTGCGCTTGTAACACACACGTACACGATACGGGGATGTCTTATTCAATGCAATGCGACTCGTCTGTGTGCGGCAACGCTTTATAATAGTATTACCATACGCGTTTCTTAGTGCATATTTAATACGAGTTTTAAACTATTAATATACGTTCGTGTATTTTCTTCGTTTTTGTCTTACCCAATTTTATTGCAAACAATTTTCCGCTTTCGTCGTTCTCAAAACATAACATTTTACGTCCACAACTTATCTCAGTTGTTGTACTATTTTTTTTCTTTATCTTTATTAGTTTTTCTAGTTCGTTGCTATTACGGTCTCTACTTAATTTTATATCACAAAAATGTAGTATAGATATTATTATTGTTATTGTATGTATTCACTGCGTGCACAGCTACAGTTACTCGATTCGGTGTCTTAAATTTCCCAATGATTTTTCTTTATTATGAACAATTTTGTATTTTGTACATTTTTTCACACGTTCGAAATAAAAATTATCGGAATAACGGATATAGTGTAATATACGAGTATCAGTATAAATTTCATATGTTCTCGAGCTAGTGTATAACACAACATGTATTATATACTGACAGAGGCGTCGTCTACGTCACCTACGCTTACGCTGAGCGAATGGTTAACGGCGTATTAATTTAGCTATACGTGCCTAACAGCACTATCTACCGATGACGTCTTAGTTTAATTAATAGCGTTTCCTCCGTAATTGTAAAAGACTGATATTTATTGTTCGGCTTGCAGAGCTTAAGTTAATTATACACCAAGATTTTACCACTCTAAAACACGATCACTGCTGCAGCGTCCAATAATTATCATCATCATTACGTTATTTGCTAATTCGTTCAATTATTTATCATTTGATAAGGTTTATGTTTTCAACACGTTTCCAGGTTTAATGTTATCACACGGTACGACGGTGAAGTCAGGAGACGGTTAAAAGATTCTAAATCATATGGTATTCTCAGTTGAACCGTTACTAAAAAACGTTCGATAATCATGTTTTTTCGTTTATTTTCGTACCCCGGAATTTCATTTTTAATTAAAACATTTCAACTAATAATTAATTTACTAATGAAATTAACCACATAAATTTCAATTATCTCGAATAAATGTTATTCGAGTATCAATATTCGCATAATGCGATACTGCATTATAATTTATGAGTGTTACGCATGCAGCCGTATAGGTGTGGCTGATCTCAATTATACGAATGAAAAACAATAAATTAAAACACTAAGCATATTCCTGTTGGAAAAACTAATCCCGGTAGTTCGTACGAATAAAATATATAACCGTGGCATTGTTGTATTATTATTTCACAAAGAATCTTCTTCATTAAAAACTCTTTTGTTGGTCTTCTACCGTTGTTCAACGCGTACGTGTATTTTTTTGATGGACGTACACGTGCGTAAAATATCCAACGGTTTTCCTTGTTCTGGTGTGTTTGAAGATACTCATCATACCGATTATATATCGACAAAACCGTATAAACAATATATTTACATCTTCAAGTTTATGCATTTCACAATTGACATGTACCAGAAAATATTTACACCGCAAATATTATAGTTTTTTTTTTTTTTTTGTTCTCCCTCCCTACACCGCTAGTACGCATGTTTTTGCATAACTTATATTATTTTTTCGTCATACATACGTAACTTATTTGAATGTTGAATAGATTACAAGGCACTTTGTTTATTTAACGCCATATGATTCCTAGGTATATCCAGCTTAGTATGAAAATAGACTGTCCCGTTCTTACTGAAGTGTTCTTGCGAACATTTTCAGAACCATGCATTACGGTCACCGTATAACTAGAGCTAATTAATTGAACGTAACACTCGGAAGAGGAGCACGTGGACCGTTTCAATGGAAATGTAAAATCGAAATCAAATACTGAACGCGTTCAGTTTCCCGTGTGTACTATTAGATTAAAATGATCACGAAAACGTGAACTATACAATCGGGTGTTCCTAATGATAAGGAAGCCAATATGCAACTTGAACCGGAACGTATTGTTTATTCAAAATAACTACTACTGCGTGACTTTTGACAAAACTTGTGACGTTTAAAACTATAACCGTTTTCAATAAAATAATTTTCTATTTTATGTTAACTATACACAAACAAATCTCGTTTGAGATCATGTATGTTTCAAAAGACTTAAAGTGATTCGACCATGAACTCTGTTTTGAGAATGTTCAAGTTTTCACTCAAACCTTACACATTTTGTTAAAATGTAAAAATAAATAAGAAATTTATATGATGCTTAAAGTTGTACTGTTTATAACTGAAAATATGATGGACACAAATAAGCCAAGGATTATTACACAGTTTATAATTGTATATATATATATTTAATATGAACACTTCAGACGTATATAGTTTAGTATTACGTGATGGTTTATAATATGAGGTATTTAAAGTCAATCATTTATCTAGAGTGTTCTTCAAGCAGGCAAGGTACTTGATGTTTATAAAGTTTTAGTTTTCCAATTTTATATTGGGTACATTAACTGTTCTTTTTCCTATATTATTCTTCGAGTGCAAAAGAGTTCTACTTAATTGGAAACTACACAATAATATTTTGCGCACTCTCGCAGTATTGCTTTGAAACCGAAATTATATTGTTTTGTTAAAACCTATGTAAGAAAACAAATCTACTGAAACATAATAACCTTAAATCGTCTCCTTTAACGTGTAGTAATCTGCAAAGATAATAAATAATGTATAATTTCACCACTGCACGGACTTGTATTTGCGACGGTTATGATAGAGTACTACATTTTTATTAATGTAACAATCGATTGATATTTAATACAACTGTATAAGTCGACAGTGTAGCATTGATTTGTTCTTAGTATTGTTTTATGTTATACGATTGCAGTTTATATAATTTTGCTGAAAATTCTTAATTTTTCAACATTATACATAGTGATTTTTTTTCTTCGTCTTCCTCGCTTTTGTCCAAACTATTTGGGATCGGTAAACTTCATTCTAAACCTCAATTCATTCCAATTTTTCATATAAACTTTCTAGATTTAAATGCACAGAAATTATTTTAAAAAAATGAAACACTGTTAGTACTAACCGGTAAATATCGTCTGTATTAAACTATAAGAGGTTAATGTATTTTTTATCGTTAAAAAATAGAAAATATTTAAATAAATATGTGTGTTGTGCGTTTCTAAAAGAATGCAAAATCTATAAATGTTCAATACATGTAATGCTGCATATTGAAACATTTCTATTAAATATTGAATTCCTTTTGAATTGGAATTCTCATACATTTATATTGTTCGTCACAAATTGAAATCGTTATGACGGTAGTGCAGTGGCAGCAGTAGTCGAAGAATTATACAGCAGCAGTTTCTGGATTCGGTAAGGTGGTTTTTTTTTTTTGTGTTTCATCAACGACATGTGCACATGCTGTTGATTTCAAGTTGTATATCCCATTTCAAAACAACTTTATGAATTCTTGTCCCGAGCATTTACATAATTGCAAAGACACCTTGAGATTATTGTTATTCAATCAAATATTTTAGGAAAGTCGCAGTTCCTACTTTTATTACTGAATCTTATCCAAAAAATATTTCAAACTTCTGCTGCACGATTTTATATGAATGTATAGTGTTTGATTATTTATAATGAATCGTAAGGAGATGTAGTCCAATTTCTTACCGGTGTATTGAAATCTACATATTTTATATATTTCATGTACTTCTATACTATCAAAACACATACGAAGTAAGTTCAATAATGTTTTTGTTGAAAATCGCTAAAAAAATTTCTTATCGTTGCTGAAATGGATCTGATAGAGAAAGAAGTGGATATTTATTAATAAAAATGTAAATTATCATGTTTTATAAAAACATACAAATATAATAGTACTTTTAAAAAGGTATATCCCGTATACAAAGACATTCACCTTGTACAATGATGCAATTCGTATGTATATCACGTAAGCTGAGGCAGGACGTTATAACGAATTTTCATATAATAAATAAATAAATAAATAAACCAACCTTTTACACTTTTATTTAATAAAATTAAATTTTTTACCCACTACACATGATACCAAAGGTTTTTATAAGAAAGTCTTGATAGTCGCGAAATATATTGCAAAAACGTATGATCGGGATACATGTATTGAACGTATAATAAGACGCTCGAGCGTACATCACACACATTCGTAGACGTACGTATATGTATACGCCTATAGAAACGTAACTGTATAATAATAATATAATATGGTAAGCGCGTGAAACGCGTATAAAGTACGGTGCGTGAGTGGCGTACATAGAAAGGCAACTAATGGGGATAAATGCTTTACGAAAAACGAAAAAAAAAAATGTTGTTTTGAACGATTTATAACACCTATGGATGTGTTCGCGACAGCAGATCTATACGTCATGTTACGCGCGGTTCGAATCATCAACGTGTTCGGCACACAACGAATTATTTTGAAATCGCGGTACTGCTAAGAACAGATTCTTGATGCAATCGATGATAGTACGAGTGAGGACAGGTATCAATCGCGTGCCGGCCGATTACACGCGTCATACCGAAAACCGAAATTTGTTAAGCGTTTGCTACACTCGAAGGAGCGCGAAGACTGTGTGGGCGGCCAATGTCGTAACTTAGAAATTCGAACAGCTCTTGATTGTTAAAACTCGTTTAACGTGATCGTTATCGTTCACCTACGGACGATTAGATATTTCGGTTCACGTATCACCGAATGTTCAAGTTTTTTCATTGCCAGGTATACCTAATTCCGCACGGGTTTGGGATCGGTAACATTGCTGGTACAATGTTTCGGCAGTACGAACGGTAGCGGATTTCGGTTTAAGGTTCGAAAACCGTGAAGTAAAAATGTTTTAGACTTTCGTGGTGCTCGTTGGAAACTCGCTGGTTAGATGAGCCCAGAGCCGTCTTCGGCTATGCAGGGACCATTTTAGAAACGCTCAAGTACGATTATTGTTTCGCATTACCCGTCAGTTTCAACGAATCATAACAAACATTTGGGATTCGGGACGATATTCTTAGTCCAAAGACTTCGTATCAACGGTGTAATCGTATCGCGGAAATATAATAATAAACAACCTAGCAGCCGCCTGTCATCGTGCGCCGATAATTTGTTGTCAGTCAAATGTACCGCTAAAGAAGTAATCGTCTTAGTTATAGCACATTGATTTTTTTTTTTAACGATATCTTGTTTTCAAGCCCAGCAGACTGTTATTAGGTCGAGATGAGTTGCGCCAACATGCGTTTCAACGTAAAGACGTAAACTATAGTTCTCCCGAGTTTCAGTCGGTTCGGATAAAGTTAGGGCTAGTCGCTTAGGGATCATCGAGGGAATCGAATTGGAAAAATCACGCACGAGCACCATACACGTTTTTGCATACGTTTGCGACGCGTTTAACAAATGATCTCGTCGCCGGCTCGTGATATCGTTGCCGCGATTAATAACGGGACAGCGTGTGCATGCCCGTGTCCGCACGGTATTGACGTACGCATTGTCTCCGCGCGTACGACTCGGACCGCATTCGTTGCATTTCGACCGACTCCGCGCGACTGCGATGTCGACGATTTCGCCCGACCGCCCACCAACCCTTAACCACCCCATCTCACCCCCTCCCCCTCCGCAGGTCTTTAAACACCTGGCTCGTGAAGGTGCTGCTACACAGCGGTCGAGCAGGAACAGTCGACTCGGTGCTGGGGGGTGGTTCGAGGGCGAGAGACGCGAGTGCATTGCCCCGCATCGGGTGTGCACCGACGGCGGTAACGGATTGTACGAATGTAATGTGTGCGTGTCGGTGCGTACATGCACGTCTGTGTGTGTGTGTGTGTGCGCGAAGTAAAGGTATGGTAGTGGAGCGGCTCACTTGAAAAACGAGCACGTAACGCGGGTAAAACGGGCACGTGTGTTATAACAATAAGCGTTTGCAAGGTGATTTTTACGTAACGGTTGCGGGCGCACTATCGTGATGATCGGACGATTTTTCCGTTCTTGAGACGGGAAAAAATAAAAATAAAAAACAACTTTGCTCGGTACTCACGAGACGTATAACGGGGTCGGGCGTTCTTTTTAGTATTACGGTCGCACGATGCGTCTGAACGTCAACGATCCTCTGACGATTTCGTGTCGTACGCACGATGTTATTGTGTCGTGCGTTCCATAACCTTTGTGTGAAGCTTGACCAAACGCTGCGCGGTGTAGCGAGCGTCGGCCGCTACGTCCTCCAGCACCGATCGTTAATTATTCTAATTGTTCGTTAATCACTTTCGTGAACCAACTAACTAATAAACTACTGTTACCCGCCAATTATATGTACCGCCGTGCACGGTTATTATACGCGTCGATGTGTCGGTTGGTACCAATACGTGTGTATACGAGCAGGTGTACGCGTGCGTGCGTATAACTGCAGCCACTGGGGCGGCGTGAAAAACCAATATTTAACGGGTTGCGTCACAATCAAAATTATATATTATTTACCCGTTCCCCTGTACCTTTATGCGCACACAAACACACACACACACACACACACACACACACACACACACACATACACACACACGTGTACGTATACGTTTATACACATACATATCAACTGCTACATACGTGTATGTTACTATATGGTATACGACCACATGGAATGACATATCATATAACCGTCCAATTGTCGTGTGGTCACTTTTGCTACTAACACATACACACACACGTACTTAAACAAATAATTCACATACGCACATTTCAGTAATATAAATTATAATCTATACATACAACGCCCGACAGATATAACAGGGAAAGTGTAGTTGGTAATTGAATACGAATATATATATATGTTTGTGTGTGTATGGTAAATTAATTGATTTATTATGTTAAATACCCTTAGCCAATCGCACCATTTTAAATAACGGTCAATTATAAATGTCTGATACTCACTCTATTTATATAGTTTAAGTATTTCTTAGTATTTGTATAAAACAATTGAAGGGGTGAATGGATAGAGGTGTTAATTTAAATTTTCTATACTTTTCAGGAAGCATCATTTTAGTTTATACATTCTTAAATACTTGGAACTTTTATAGTTTTTAAGTTAAGCACACGTGGTTTGGATTATTTTATGCATCATATGCTACTTTAATGTGTTTATCAATTTTAAGTTCATACATTTACTCATACTAGATCTAACTTAAATTTAAGTTAAAATAAAGTACATAACACCTTTATCCATGTAGTACTGTCCAAAAAATTATTTTTCATTAGGTGTTATTGACAATATTACAAACATAAAATCATTATTATGAATTTATTAACTTTTAATTTATAACTTTTTAAATAATAACAATATAACTAATAATTTTATAAAACTAAAATAACACTTTTTCCTCAGTCAATAGAAAATTAATATATTTTTGAAAACTTAAAATATAAGTTTTAAAAATAAAACAATATTATAATAATATTAATAAAAAAAAAACAAAAAATGATAAATTTTTCTAAGTTAAATAAAATAAAAAAACTCTGTTAAATTTCAATAAACTCCAATAAAATAAAAATTAAAAAACAGTACAAATTAACATGATAAAATTGCTTAAAATAAAATAGTACAAGAAAACTATGTTAAAATAATTGTTCATAAAACCACTGAAATTCAAGTGGAACAAACGCAAGTTGGGTTTTGAGATTATTATTTTTTTCTTTGATATATCACTAATTTTTTCATTCAGTCTTTCTAAAGTAACTTCTGTAGATTTAAAACCTTTATCTTTTAATAAGTTTACAGTCTTGAAAGGAACATCTTCATCATAACTCTCCTTATATTTATAGCTTCCAAATGTATCTACTCTAATACATTTGATACTGATATTACAATAATATTATTTTAACATAATATTATTTATTAAAATACTGTACCTAAGTATTCTAAGTACTATAAAGTTATAAATAAATTACCTAAAAATAAACTCATTTTAGTGCATAAAAGTATCAATAACACAAAATATCTGGTAAAATATTTTGATGATATTTCATAAAATGGGTTAAAAGACATTAACATCTTTATCCATTTTACACAGTAATAAAAATGTTTAGATAATACCTTCATCAATTGTGAATTCACGAAAATAATGATCCAATTAATTTAATATTTTGCTATAATGTGTAAAATAGCCTAACACTTTCATCCACAAAATAAAAACAACTTTTTAAAATTTTTACATAACATCTTTATCCACTCATCCCTTCAATTGAAGGTTTTTCGTTTGTTTGGTAAAAATCAAGAACAGTTATTTTATTATCTAATAAACGAATTTATTTTATAAAAACTTTTGCACATCCTTAAAAAAGGTTTCTTCCTTCGTCTTATTTCTTAGGGATCAAAAATGTATCATCACTTTGGTCTGCTTTTGTAATTAAATCACGTGGCAAAAAAGTTATTTTCAACAATTTTTTATTGAACTACAAGTATCTAAAACATAACATTGTTCGTAAAGAGCTTACGTTGACATGTGTAAACTTGATGTTGTGAGATACATAGATATCTTACAACTTTATCTTGGATACAAATATAAATCGTGCAAAGTTCTTAAAATGTCCAAGGATAATTTTTAAGTATTAATCATTAATTTTATGACTGTTTTCGAACTGTTCAATTTCATTAATTTCATTTAATTAAAATTCGACAAATTTAATCATATTATGTATGGAATAGTTATAAAATAGTTAATTTTTAACTGTGAATATGTTAAGTATAATAATGATTATAACAATGAACAAAACATATTCATAAGCTCTATATGAAATTAATGATCTCAAAGTGATGTGTGTTCAGCAAGTCTTTTTTTACCAATAACAAAGAGACTATGAAATCTAAAATTATTATTTATTTTTATTCGATTTAAATATTGGCGGTGCACATTTCAAGCTATTCATATAATGAATTTACGAGAGCCAATATCTGAAATACATTGGAGATGTTTGGATTTATTGTCGAAAAAAAGAACAGTCACAGTATTTATTTGCCAAACTTCGATAAAACGATACAAGCCAGTTATCAACATTAAAAACTGTTTTATTCTTATTGTTTCATTCTCCTCAGGCGAGGTTGATGCACCACGGAAAGGTCGTATTGAAATTTATGCTCGTGACCTTTACGGTCGTGCCAAGAGTTTAGTAGCCAAAAAACATTGCAGTCATGTAATATATGTTTATGTAATACGGTTTTATATGTACTTATTCTGATATTTGCGTATGTGTAAGAAAATTGACAACAAGGGGTAATTTTTTTAAATTTTTTTTTATTTCAGGCTCAAAATTCCTGTGCAGCGAAGTCATCGCCCCAGTGAAGAGCGAAGTGGATGACATATGTTTGTACATCATCAACTTTGAAGATCTGACATCTCCCCCGTCGCCCGTCGAACAACCAGACCCGGCTTCTAGACTGAGTAAATGTAATGATTATAAACGCTCCGTGTTACGCGGTGTATATGCACGTTTTTGCGTATTTAGTGTGCGTGTGTATTTGTTTGTTTTTGGCGTGTTCAAAAGCCGTTCCCCTCCTTTCCTAATCCATACGTAATACATCGTTTTTGCATATTATCCCCCCCCCCCCCGTCGACTTAGTCTCCGCGTAACTGTTTACAGCGGGTAAAGGTCTTGAAAAATCTCATTTTATTCTGTGGTGTTTCAGTCGACAGGGCTAGACAGTCGTTTCGACAGTCTTTGCGGATGAGCTCGTTCCGCGGTCGCAACGCAAGGCAATCCGGCCGACTAACGCCTCTTCCGCACGACGACGAATACGACGAGGAGAGTAGTAGCACGCACCTGAAAACACCATCCACCCCCAAAGCCCCGGATTCGCTGAGGCAAGTCGTCTACACAGTGTCCTTTACACCCTATATATAAACCTATATAAACCCTATATATATATGTATATGTAATGATCGCGATACGCGATTTTGTGCCCCGTCCTGCAGTGCTTATCAAACGGTTTTCATACTACGGGGCCGCGACGCAACGTTCGTGTGCAACGGGTGTAATTTTAGTAAACACACGGTCAATAACGGAAATTCTCTATTATGTTAACGGTTTCGAGAAAAAATGTCCATATCTTGGACCCCGGGGCCCACATCAGATTTACGTTACATCGAGTGGGGGGAGGGGAGGGTACATTGCGAAAAAGTTTGAAAAGCACTGCGACGTACTGCGCAACATATATGTCATGTTGTTTTCGTTGTTTCTGAGGTCTGAGACGATTTTTACAGTTTGAAAACCGCTGCGGCCGAAAGCATCATCACGTCGACGACGACTGCCCGCATCGAAGACGAGACCGTCAGCCCTCAGCCGCTCAACGTCCGGCCCGAAACCCAAGTGCGTTACTCGTCCACGTTCCTAATGTACATTGTAACGAAAGTGCACCGCGTGTCGGTGTTCTTTGGTCGAAATGGATTGAACGTTACGGATGAGCGTTCAGGATTTTTCAATAGATATATGTCGATCGACTGTTGGTCGGTCCGGTGACGCGGGATCGCACGCGAACGTTATACGAACGACAACAAAGCCATGAGCGACAAATTCTACACTGTTCTTTATGCAATCGCTCAATGTTACGTATATTACGTTCGGCGCGTATATGTTTCGGCCGAGTTCGTGACGTTGTCGAATTCGCGTACTCGGCGGTCGCAGGGGCGTATTGCGTGAGGATCGCACGAAACGCACCAAACAATTCTACCACCCGGTCGGTGAGATCGGTGGCGTGTTTGAGATAATTTTTCTATTGGGGGGGGGGGGGGGGGTACAAAATACAAAAATCTCCCGCTGTTACAATATAATGTAATTTCAATGCGATAGTTTATTTATTTACTTATTTTTTTGTTTAGTTAGGATTTTAGACATTGGTTCAATTACTTGTTCAATATTAATTCAAAAACATCGTCATAAAATAATTATAATATAAGGTCTATATATTTTTATTCTTGATTAGTGAATCGTTCAAGTGAAATATTGCTTAGTTTAATACATGCAGTAAGAGATTTAACGTAAATGATAAGTATCTGTGTTGTAAAGCTAATATAAGTGATAAAACTCATTAATATAATGAAATACGTATAAATGTTGTGTTATATAAGTTTAAAGTTAATGGAATAAGTATGATCAAACCTTTTTTTAATATCTATGATTGTAAAACGGAACATAGTATCTATTGATGTTAGAAACGGTTTCTATTGTAATTATAAAATTAGGTATCATATTTGGTGGAAACGAATGATAAGCGATTACGACCTAGTCGTAATATTAGAATTTAACTCATAAATACAGTTTCCACAAAAGAGTAGAACAAAAATAAAAGTCTTTGGGGCAAATGCCCCTACTACCCCCCCCCCTAAAATACGCAATTGGGTGGGATCGGCAATCAGATGTTGCCTTGTTAATTCGCGTATTCGACAACGGCGTTGTTGACGTCATGAAATCCGCAGAAGGATCGTTGATTTTGTGTAATCAGTGATTTCACGGATTCGGCATAACGTATATATGCAATGTACGGATTCGCGAGATGGCTTATCTTCATTGCGACGTGTCACATGTTCGTACGATGGATCTTAAACTCTGGTGTGAACTTTTAACTTTTGGTCCTTTGGTTCGACTGACTCGTATGAGCGTGAATTGTATCCAATGTCTGTGTTATGAGTGAGTACGACGAACGAATGGTTTTCGTTTTACTTTTGTTTCATTAACACCTCTGTATCGCTATGCGTCAACGGGACAGCTAGGAAGGGACAGGTCCGTAGATATACAGGGAGGTAATTGACCCCTTTGAACTTTATCATTGTCTCTCCATCAAATGTAGATGTTCAATTTAGTGGTACATTATGCACTTTGTTTCTTTTTTTCTAATATCTTCCTTTTCTAAAATTTGGTTTACCTTACCTAATGATTTCATCTGGCTACAGGTCTAAGAGGGTGAATAATTAAGTAATTATAGACAAAAGAACAATAAAGTGAATAATATGAGTTCCTTGTGACTTGTTAATACTCGTGAAGCCATGATTTTACCATTTTACAATACATATTCGATAAATGTTTTTGGCATTTTAAAAGTAATTTCCGGAGTATAAAGATAAAACATATTAAAATGTTGATATTATTTATTTATTTATTTTTTTGTTGGACACATGCCTAAAGTTGTTTGTTGAAATTACATGCAGGGTTTTTTGTGGTCTTCGAATATGCGAAGCATTTCAAACTTTTATAAATTTACATGTTTGTTGAATTTATGACAAAACTAGAACTAAAAGTCAGCGTTATTGTAAAAAACTCGATCCGAAAATAATTATTGTATTGTCATTAATAGTGAAATGCTTTATGAATAAAAGAATATTAAAAAAAAATGATAGGATCCTAAATAAATATTTACGAGTTATGGACAAGACAATGTTTGTTATGTTTGTGGGTTTCCAAAATATTTGATTTTCTGATAATCATTCGCGATAAAAAAAAAATGGCTTTTGTACGGTAAAAATATAGATTTCTTATTTAAAATAAGAATAACCTATAGAAATAAATAAAGTCGTATATATATTTCAATTTTTAGTTCACTAATTAGAGTAAAATATTAGCTCGTTAACGAAGAAAAAACGTTTAAATTTCAGAAAGTAGGCATTAAGATTTTTAATTAATACCAAGTTTCACGTTACGTTTTGTTATAAAAACAATGTCTGTTTCTTCGGATAAGATATTGTTCAATAAAGCTTACTGGTCTCGCAGTTGTAATCGATATTAAGTTTCAAGTAATGATTATTATAATAATTTTTATCAAACAATTTTTTATTCCTGTTCTTGTTACTTTAATGTTTTTTAAATGATTGAAAAACGTAAACGCACACCACTCCACCGTAGTAAGAATTGTATCTCGATTTTTTTTATGTTTTCCACTTATATTTTTTCCAAAATCTGTCACCGGTATTCAAGTTAAATAAAGTATTTGATAATATTATATGTACATGGATTTCCTTTTTGTGTAATACCAAAAACTTTTAGTGAAGTTTAAATGTAAAATGTTTATTTGGTCAGTAGACATTTTATTTCTATGGAGCTTAAAGTTCTAAGTAATGAATTATAACCTTGAACGTAAAAACTTTAATTTGTATGCAATATTATAATAATTTAAGAGAGTCAGGAAAAAAAAAAACGTGAACTAACATCTACATTTGAAATTAGCAGATTCGTTATATAATTAATGTTATTTTTGACAAAGAAATCTTTTAAAAAATTATGTAATGAAGGTTTAAATTTTATTTTGTGATTTTTTTTCTCGCACATTTCTGAGGGAAAAAAATAATTTATTTGTTACAATGTTACTTTTCTTCGGGGTAAAACAATATAGAGACGGACGTATATTACTGTGGACTATAAAAAGAAAAAAAGTTATAAAATCAAGATATACTATAAGTACATTGGTGATTTTGAAAAATAATTAAACGCTCGAATAAAATTTCAAAAGAGTTCATTCCTTTACACACATAAAATCAAAATATTTCATGTATAAATAAAACGCAATAAAATTTAAACAAATTCATTCCGAGGATTGGAAAATATTGTATTACTATTCAATGTAATTGCACCGACGTTACTATTATGGGCACGTATTAATGAGGACATTTGGAACAATGCCGTTTTGGCGGTACAATATGCATAATTGTTTTAATGTTAATACCACACTAGTGATCTGTAAATGGGTCGTTCTGATTTTATTTTTTACTTTTGTCTTCTATCTACTGCATTTTCCTCCTCCGAAGTAATTTCCTATTGTTCTGTCGACTTCGGCTAAGTCGTAAAACAATTCCGTCATAAAGATCGAAGGATTTGAAAAGAGACATATAAACCCCGTAAATCTCCTATGCGTGGCTCTATAAAATCTACGTTGGCGATAAATATATATATATATATATATATATATATATATATATATATGTAATATATTTTGTATATTTGCTGCATGAAAAACAAAAAAATCGTGAAAATGGTATACGATACCGGTATAATTATATATACATCATAATCAGTTCTTGTTTGTATGTCATGACACTGCGTAAATTCAGAGAATAAAAAATAAGTTTGAAATACTGTCAAGTTTTGACTATAAGGTGCTGAAAATCAACAAAAAAATAAAAAATAAAAAAGGAAAAGGCAATAGTTTCCAACGAATATATAAATTGCCAAAAACATTATTATTATGTATAAAACGTGTTCGTGTTTGACGCATTCATTCCATATAATTATCATAAAAAACAGATTTATATTTTACTTTAAATATAAATTTAATATTAACCGAAAGCACTCACTTTTTTTTTACTACTTTTCTGATACAACTGTCTCGGCGCAATTCGAGTTATAATCATAATACACGTCGTCAGGCGTTTTGAACAACGTACACGTTTGAATGTTACGTGCTTATCTAAATATACGGTATGCAGGGTATGTTAAATGGGTTTCATAATAAATGCAATGCGGTGGACTAATAGAGATTACTCGACTTCTACTACATCACATTACATTTGTAAGTCCCTTGTATATGTTATCCCTGCAGTTGCTATTGCACAAGAATAAATGAAATATTATTAGAACTAATTTTCTTTTTTAAATATTTCTCACTGATTAACCTAGTCAAACTCCATTGTAAACGCTTCGATAACCGGTTATACCACCAACCCTAATCTACTTATATCTCAACTTGCATCCATAATTATACCACGTTATCTTCAAAAAAAATATATTTAAAAGGCTGTGGTGTCGTCACCTATTCATATGAATACATATTAAAAAAAATAAAATAAAATAATAAATATTAAATAAAATAAGTAAATATAATCATGAGTTGAAATTATCTTTTTAAATTACTTCCAAAGGGAGAATATCTTGTGCATGTATATTATTTTATTTCATTACCTAACCTAACCTAACCTTCATTATTATAATTTTAACAGATTTCTTAAAAATAAAAATAATGTAAAAAAATAATATTTCTCAGACATTTCGGAACGTATTTTAAATTCTAAAATTTCATCGAACTCTTTAACCACTTTAACTAGAACATCAGATAGTTTTTGATTGATAATAATATTTTTAATAATATAACAACTATAGTCCACGCGTTAGAAATATTGGTTAGCTGAAATCCGGTTCAAATTTCATACCATGCTGCTCAATAAAGTTATAACATTTATAAATTATTTCGTTAGTATTATGTTTAGCGTGTATATACTAGGGATGGACATGAAATACGAAGATTTGAATTTTCCGTGTATCCGGATATCGAAATTGGGATTTGAATAAATTCTTATCTAGATTTCCCGAAGTATCCGGATAATTTGGATTTATAGGCTTGTTTTTTATGTGACATACTATGTATATATAAATATATATTTTCATATTCTAGTAAAAGATATTATTTAATTTTGCTGTCATTAAAATTGAACAACAAATTAATATTATGTTTTATGGATTACTGTATTTTTTATCTCGTCTTCTACAGTTTATATAGTTTATTATTATTCCCCGAAACAAGTTGTTGAGCTTATTTTATACCTCTGTGATTTACAGCGATATCACGTCTGAGTTCCTAATTAACTTATGTTGACTGCATAACCTTAATTAAATTTATGTGAGTGTAAAAATGTGTCAATGAACAGAAAAATTGAATTGAATAATCTGGATAGCGGATTTGAAATATCCAAAACTTATTCATATATGTCAAATCCATCACTGGTGTTAACTAATTGACTGTCAATGGTTCATCGTAAGTAAAAACGTAACAATGATGTATGGGTGACGTTTCACGCAAACAAATCTCAATGTCTGTGAGATCTGATTAAATTGTAGATACCGAACGCTTATTTGAGTACCCACCGTAACGACAATGAACGTGTTTCTCCAGGGCGCACTATGCGCGGTGCACTTAGGACCTAGGACTCGATCTCAAAACAGGGACTACCCATAAGAATCCTGTGCGCTTTCGGTGAAACACAGGGGCGGATTTAAAGTTAGAGAATTGTGGATCAGAATATTTTAAGAAGCCATTTATTGGAACTAAAGCAAGATTATAAATGTATACCTTGTAACAAAAAAACACAATATGATCAAATAATATATTTTTAAGTTTATTCGTAATAACCATTGAAAACTTTAACGTTTATTTTATTTTATGCAGAATTCTGTCTTACATAAGGTCCAGCATAGAAATATTTTATTGTAATAAACAATTGATTCAATGGCGTCATTTAGAGGAGGGGGTGGGCATTTTCCCCAGTCTTCCAGTCTAGTATCAACTAGTATTCAACTTATAGTCGGCATACTTGAAAAATATAAGAAGTGTTCAGGAGGCCAGTTTTGTCAAGAAATATTAACTGTGTGTCGGCTGACCTTCTGATCTCCGATTTAGATCCGCCCCTATCGCAACACCACGGCGTCATCTTGGATCAAATTTTTCGTGAAAACGAGTACCGCGATTTGACTTGCAATGTTTCCCTGGGTCTTATTAGATCTTAGAAGATAGTTTAAACCTCGAGTATATTCAAATTGTACTACTACCATTACGTGTGTGCCATTCGGTATTTTTTTGTTTTTAGATCAGTCAACCCCATAGGACGGCCGACGCCCCATCACCACCACGGTCGCCCGACAAATCCCCGGAACGAAATCCGTCGTTCGGCAGCCCGCCCGTACGGTCCAACACCGATTCTGTATGTAAGTATACTTACGTCCGCGTACTATAGACAAGAACTGTAATATTTTGGTTCGGTGCGTTGATTTTTTTTCATTCTGTCCTGTTTCTATTTTCTTTCTTGTGTCTATTTGGTTTCTGTTTGTTTACATTCTTCGCATGATTTGCTGCTATAGTGGCGTCGCGCGTTGAAAAGGATCAGTTGCAAAGACCGAAACGACCGCACACTATCGATATCATTACCGAAGGTATATAGAAAAAACCGTAACAACAAAACCCCAACCAAACAATAATAATATAGAAGAATATATATATATAAAAAATACTGCAAACTTAAGAATAATAAAACTTAACTTTTTAGATAAATTACATAATAGAAGTGTAGTCGTATTATTATTTTTTTATTTTTTGTATGTAGTTAAAATATATTACAATTGAATAGCATATAAATAGAATTAGATGTATCTTATTTCTGACCAAAAGTAATTATTAACCGTATTCCGTATCACCGATTTTGATGCTTATTTTCACCAATAGAAATGCATATAATAATATACGAGTGTGGTTAGTTATTTATTTGTTTACATTATACTATTTCGCAACTCAATAGAATCTCTTTTTATTACAGCAGAACTTCGTTAAATCATTAACGTTGTCTGTATTTGTATATTTTATATACACCGGGTCAAAAATTTAACACTTTTTGGTAAAAAAAAAGTTAAATATTATATTTATTATATTTTTGATGAACTGTTTTAGTTTTACATAATAATGTTCTAGAGCCGAGAATCGTATTATTTGTATAAAATTTAAAGTATAAACATTTTTTAATTAATCAATTTACTGTTCCGTGGGTTTTTGTCATTATTATTATTATTATTATTCAAACAGTGGTGAATATTCATAAAGTTATAACTGTAAATACAGTAAACACTTGATTGTTTATGAAATGTTCTGTAATATTTTTCTCAAACTCGTGGTACGGAAATTCCATTGTAACGTTAAACCCGTAACTGCAACGCAGAGGTGGAGCAATTTAATTTATGGCTGCTGTCGCTGCTAACAACAATCGAGCACGTTACACACACTGTACACGAACCTAGAGCACTGCGATGCAATTGAAATGTAATCTTCTCAGTTGTCCGTCCTGCGTTTTGATGTTTGTGTCTATTTTCGTCCCGGAGGAGAGAGTCGCGCACCGGTTGTTTTCGCGAAGTACCGAAAACCAATTACCGACCGACGTCCCTAATGGCAGTCAACCTAACCGGTAACGGACGCGGTGACGTGGTGCAACGCGCGCGATACGAACGACACCGCGTGCCCACTCGCACGTTTGGTCGCACCGCCGGCAAAATCCGCGGGTTTCGTCGCTCGTGCCCCCCCGCGTTTCGCAACGGTTTCGCGCCGCATCCGTGACCACTGCAGCCGAACGCACGCCATACACGTGAAACAAGTTTACGCCAGTGCGTAGGCGCGATTTGGCGGGTGCTTGGGGGTGCTTAGCAACCCCGAATTTTTTTTTTTTTTAGTAGCATCATCGTATTTTTATTGTTTGTAACTTTATTATTTAGTCATAGGCTTAGGATGAATTTATTTTTAGGACTTTTCGCTTTTATAATAATAATATATTAGGCATAAGTAATTTATTGTTAATATTATGATAAATACATTGTTATGTATTTAAAACACAAGAAGATTTTATAGAGGGCTGAACAATATAGGATAACTATTATGCCGAAACATCCATCGAAATATCGACAATTCGCGTCTCACGATAGAAAGCTTATATATATTTTTAGGCCGGTGCGGGTTCGTCTGTAACGGGTCACATGGAAAAATATACTTATATACTCGTATACATATGTCTTTTATTTTCTTTAGTGTTAACTTATTCATTCATAAGTTAGTACGATGAATGTACGAATGACGATGTGGTAAGGGGATGTGAGGGGCAAATCTCCCACGGATCATTTCGGTCTACTTAAATCTAGCACCCCCGTAAATTCGAGTCGGATCGCGCCTATGCACCAGTGACGTTACGGTGACGCGACCGCGTTCCGGTACCGTGCCGGACGAATCGTCGCAGGAAGTATACGGTTGGTGTTCGCGCGTTCGCCTGCTCGTCGTACTACCGCGTACTACAAGTGCAGTGCACAGAAAACGTCGCCGCCGATATTTTACCAACACTAGGGCCGCGATTTTCTACTCGTTTCGTATCGTTTCCACGGTTTCGCGATATTTCTCAGTTTTCACGGCGGACGACGGAGAACTTGTCGACTCGGTGTGAACATATATCTCCGTGTTTTACGATTCGTCTCTTGGCGAAACAACACGGACACAGGGTTTGAAAATGTTATTTGGAAAACGGCTTGTGCAGCGGAGCGTCTGGCTACCGTTTCTATTTCTTCTTCGTCCAAAATCAGAACGCGTTTTCTGAAAACACGGTCATTTCGGCCACGACCCGTAGATCCAATTGCCGATGGAACACTGACAACCGTGCGCACAATTCGCAGTCGGCGAAATCCCGGAACGTCACGTCACTGCTGTGCGTGCAAACAGACCTTAAACCGTTCGAAAAACGCTGTTCGTGTCGCGCACGTGTGCACACGAGTACGCGATGCAATGACGCGAATGTGCGAGACGTTTCGATCACTGTTTCGACGATCAAAGTCAAGCGAGTCCGTGTGCCGCGCGTGCGATCGCCAGGGACAGTGATTGTTATTCTCGGATCCAACACTGTAACGATGTGAAATGTGCCGTCGCGATCGTGACGCGTCACCGTCAGCACGTCCCCGGAACAACGGTATTGACGCGCGGCGAGAACGAAATCCACGGGGTTCGCGGAAATTTTGCACCGGACACCGCAGTACCGTTTGTCCATCAAAAGCCGTTCGCAGAAACAACAACGTTTATTATAACGTGTCTGTCGGGACAATGCTCGTCAAAATCTACTCGCGTCCGAACGGTTATCGACCGTTCCCGGTAACGTTGACCAATCGACGTCGAAGATTGCGCCCTTATTCTCGGTCGTGGTAACCGCTCGAAGTTATTTCTACCGTGCACACGATAACGGTTTTAATCCGATTCCGTTGAAAACAAGTAATATAACATGACCATGATAATGTAACATGACGTGTTCTCCGTTAATTATAATCCGCTTCGTGTTTCGAACAAATAATAAATATAAAGTATGTCGTAAATAAATAAAACAAAAAAAAAAAAATAATTTTTTTTTCTTTTAGAATAAAATATAATTAATTACGATTTTTCGGATTAAAATCGGAGTGACGGTTTTTAATGTAAGCACTACATCATGGGCGGTTAATAATATTAAATCAAATTGTAAGCAAGCTCAAGAGGGTTAGGTAGACAATGTAGGCGGTACGAAGTAATATTATAAGACGTGTCAATGTGTACGTTTAAAATGTTAATTATTTTTCTCGCTCACGAGTTACCGTGCATTATAATAATGTTGAAGTACATTTTTTTATTTATCACTATAGGTACGTGTGCGTACGTGTTTTGTGCATATATTTTACATTTATATTTTATTTACGCGTCCCACGGCTAATGTTAAGTGTGTTGTTAAAATAGTTAAATATCGACAGTGAATTAAAATTGAAATTAAAACAGTAGAACATATCAATACACTGTTGTATCTAAAAGAACGAACTTAGCTACGATTAATAATTAGCTACGATAATTTATACTCATATGTTTCTATACGTTTTATAAATATCCTAGAGGTTTGTGTTTCAAAATATGAATACATAAATAAATTAATTATGCTATTAAAGGATACTTTGATGATATCGTTTTATCAGCAAAATAAAATATTCAAATTAAATATTGGGTAACATAATAAATTTTATATTCATTATATTTATTCATTTTATAAACGAATATAGTATCGAGTAAAAAAAAAAAGTATATATTAAGCTTACATTATTTATTTACGACCGATCACTACACTATACTTGTTAAATAAATTATTAATACATTTTGAATGGCAAGCGAACACAACTCTTGTACTATATGGTCCAGCAGTCCAGACGTTCACCTCGACGAAAATAGATTCAAACATCAATTGTACATTATTATGTTTAGTGCACTTGAACGAATTTTTTTTTAACGCGATAACACGGACAAGAAATGCTTAACGTATACAGCTATTATATTATAAAATTACACTGCAGTTTGTTTACCTGTACGGCCTTTAAAATTTTATTGTTGCGCTAAACCAGTTTTTATGTTTTTTTTTTTCATTTTTCATTTTATTTTTTTTGCAAGAATGAAATTATACATTTTATATTATACGTTTTAATCAATCGTGCAATGACAATTTGGCAGTATTAATCGCATACCGCTTTTGCTCCGCTAACGGAACGTTAGATTGCGTTCTCCCCGTGTAATCCCGTTACGGGATGTGTACGCGCTGTGCCACGAGCGTTGGTGTACTAATTAATGGAATTTCATAGCCTACAGGAGTCATTTTACCGGTAAAAGTTTTCCGAACACATCGTCCGAAACCGACTTACAGAAGTACAACGCGTCAACGCTATGGGACCATTCTACATCGCTGGGGAACCTGGCGACGGACAGCCTCAAATACAAAGTACGTGAAATCTCAAGTATCACACGATAATGTTAATAGAATGCTGAACACTAATAAGGCTCAGAGTCGTATTGTAGACGATATACCGCTGGTGTGCGACTGCTGCGGTAGCCGGTCGAACGAATATTTACCGAAGGGTCGAAAGGGGGTGGGTTGTTGACCGTCGGCCGCGCGTTAGAACGTCGCGACATCGCGTTTCGATTGATCGTCGACGAAACAATTATACACTTTATACGAATAATTTATCCTTCGGTCGTTGCGGACGATTCAATGTTTTAATGCGTACGATTTCTAATACGTGAGATTGTCATGTCCTAACCACATTATTATCGCGTTGTTGTGATAAGGTACGAGCACAGTGAGTAACAGCAGTAATGATCGCACTCACCTGTGGCTATGTACAAAATCCGACAGGTCATTTACTGTTGATGGAAATAATCCAGATTTGCCGGATTTCGAAAAACCGGATTCTTGGAATTCGAAAATCGATTCTTGGAATTCGAAATTCGAAATCTGGATTTTACTCTAAATTCGAATTGTTGGATTTTATAAATTGGATTAGTTTTATTATGTGTACGACTTAAAATAAAGTTTGGATAACTACAAATGTTTTGTTAGAAATTGATTTTCTAATTATATTACAGAATTCCATAATGTTAAACTCGAAACATCCGTTTTCCTTAGTCTGGAATTCGAAATCTTAAATCTGGATTTGGCGAATATCCGGAAAATCCGGATTTCATTTCCATCACCAGTACATACCACGTGCGAGGGGTCTATAGTACATGTCGATTAGAATGTATGAGTAGTAGACCTTGCGCTTCGATCTCCTCGGGAAAAGTGTAAACGTTTATTCAAAAATAAAACGAAAACGCGTGTACCGATAAATACTAACACAGTTTCAATAACACCTCCAGTGGTAACATGGCCCAATGGAGGTGAAACGATAAATCAAAAATTATGTTCCCGATCCGTTATCCAAATCGTTTGCCATTTATCACGTGTAAAAGTTTTAGGGTAGGTTCGACGAACAACGCTAAGAAATCATTTTACACAGTATGTTATGTGTCATATAGCATATTATATAAAGATAATTCAAATTGTTTTAATTGTTATGACGTTTTAAAATTTTTAACTGCTCAAACGTGTATAGTTAAATCTTCATTTTCAGTTATAATTTACTGATTGTACTACACTACGAAAAGTTTGAAATTTAATAATATAGTACTCTAAAAAAAGTTTGATAAATTAAAAAGCAGTTATAGATGAAAAAAAAAAGATATACATTCCTTTCGCTGAAATCAGAATCAAAAATAATTTGTTTTGCTAATAATTAACTGTATGACTTTAAATAAATGTAATGAAATGAGAATATATTCATCGATAATACGTTATACATTACAATTTTCGATCTATTAGTGTTCAATGATTTATTCAAAAATCAAAGAATGTTCGATGTTATATTTGCCATTACGCCAATCCAATAAAATAATAAATTAATATTACAAATATCCGTTTGATTAATACGATTAATAACGTTTGATAATGTAAAGTTGCATACTAGCGCAAGGTCTGTAAACTGTTGCAGGTGATTGCACCAACTATTAACTACACTGGTTTATTCTATTCGGCATTTTATTTTCATACGTTCAAAAAATGTAGTAAAATTCCTCATTATTGCACACAACTACATACCTAACCTAAATGTGCTTTCATGTTTTATTTTAACACTTTTTTAAGCTTTCTATATATTTGAAATATTATGCTGTATTGGTTGCGATTATTTGAAGCGCAATGTTATTACTTTATTAACAACTTTACAGGATATTATAACAAAATATAATAACATCGCTTTGACTTGTTTTGCAATAATTCATTTTGTAGAATGTTTGCTGTTTGAATTCAATATTACTTTTTAAGATAAGACTGTGTTTTTTTATTTTTATTATTTATTTTATTTTATTTTTTTTTTTTTATAAGCTTAACAGTTAATATAAAATATAACAATAATACGAATGTTATACAATTTTATTGGACAATGAAATAAAACAGCTTTCGCAATGTATAATAAGTGTTATTCAAAAATATTATTTTTCGGGCAAAAAGTTAGGTCACGTTTATAAAAAAAAAAAATGTCTTTCTTTTGAAAACGTTTTTTATTTCACTCCAATTATCAATACAATACTATGAGCAAGCATTAAAGCGCGTGACAGCGTTTGATTTAATTATTTTATTATATTTGTTATATTGCATTTCGTTTATTATATTTCATTAATTCTCTGTTACAGTGAAGCCTTATAAAACGTAACATAACTGTGCGCTATTCGTTTGATAAATTCAAGGAATATACATCTAGTTGTTCCTTTGTGCGCTTAAATTTCAAACAATATAACTATGCGCATTAATTGTTCATGGTAATACTTGCATTTCGTTTTAACGATATAACGAACCATTCAGGGTAGCACCACAGGAAAACCCACAAACACGGAAATAAAACGGTTTTCTTGCGAAACAAAATAAGTTGACCAAAACACGTTTCGTCCGGAACCAACCGACATACCGGTAGACGGTTTTCCTAGACGATAATATTTTAATTTTTTAAACCGTAAACCGACCTGTAACCCGTTCGCCCGTATGTCGATTATACGCATCTTTTCAACATTTCCCGTCGTGTTTTCAGTACATCGCGACACTATACAATAAGTTTTCACAAAGATGTTTAACCTTTTAACCAATTATATAATGCGTATATACGATGAACATCGTACGCGCAAGTGCATGTTACTACGAATCGACGTAACATAAACAATAATATCACATATTATGTATGATGTGGATTTTACGAATTTACTTGTTCATTTACACTAGACCCGAATCGGTCGACCGAACCAATAAATATTGGCGTCGAATTATTTTCGGGTATATAGCTGCACTCATTGTCTCGGAATTATTGTTTTGCCATATTTTTCCGACACTTGACGTGTAAAGTGGCACCATGGCCAAATGCCTCGACGACTATGGAGCCATTGGCTACAATAAATCGGCTAATTTTAGATTAAAAGAGGGTTGTTACATTAACTATAAACTTATAAATTAAAAACTAAGTAATACATTAATATAAAAAATAAGTAGGGGCTGTACATAAAATCGATGTTATACATTATGTGTTGGGTATATACGGTATTTGGATTTTTTTAAATTTTTTTATGATGTTCTGCATCCTTGAGGAACTTAAGGACATTAGTGGTATCAGTGTTGAGGTTTTCAGAAAGATGGGGGGTTAAATTGAACTTTTGACGTTGTAATTCGTATTTTCTGCAGTCGGTGAGGATGTGTGTTGACTGTCACGAGATCGTTACAGGTCGTGCACATGGGAGGGTCTTCTTTTTTCATCAGATAGGCGTGGGTTAATCTGGTATGGCCTATTCTGAGCCTATTGATGACTACTTTTTCTTTCCTATTAGCACCATAGTGTGAACCGTTTGGGTAACTGATATTCATTTTTAAATTAAATACATTCAAATGGCTAAGGCTAAAAAAAAAAATGAAATAAATATAAAATTGAATTCCATTAACAAATTTTTACTTACTGACCGTAGGTACGTTGACTGCTATTAAATGTAAATATATATAAACGGTCGATAGAATCGAAAGATTGAAAATCAAAACGATATTCTTTCGAGATGGTATTGTCAAATTTTTCCGGAGTCAGCAAAAATGTACCCAATTTTTTTTGATACTCTTTTATACTACGTAGATTCAATTGGATAAAAACGTTTTTATCGTCACGGCAGTCGCAATAGAGACGAAGGGAAGAAAATAAAAAATACAAGTATGTATGGTACAAAACTGTTAACGCTGAATGATCGTTTTGTTCGGAATACCTCACGACGAAATGGATTTTTAAATATCTGTTTTGTCATGTCTCTACCGGTAAAAAAAAAAAAAAAACCTATTCTACGTGTTTTCTTACGATTTCGGCCGTAGGATAGAAGTTATCGCATTTTTCTTGTCCACGCGATGATTTATTCATAACACACGTTTAACAGTAACCGACGTTCACTGTCGCTACGAACCGAACCGTAAGATATACCACAAGTATGGGCACCTCGTACGGACGGCGAGTACGTTCGAACAGTTGAAACCGAACCGGACCGAAACTCGGGTCGGGTGACGGTTGTTGTTGTACAAGAGCGTGCAATGGCGGTTTGTTGGGAAGGGGTACAGGAGGTCTGGATCGTCTCTGGTCCGGAGTCGAGGCTTCGATACATTTTGTTCGCTCGGGACCGTCGGGCTTAAAACGCTATTATTATTATTATTATTATTATTATTTTTGTTCATCGTCGACGTAAGAATCGAACCATACGTTTTCGCGCTACAAGATGGAAAGACTCCCCCCCCCGACACCACACCGGCGGAAAAAATTCTAAAAACCGCCGCGCGTCGGTATCGCGGGTACGCTAGGCGCGGATCGCCGAATACCGCGCGTCACTCGAGGAACGTACGGCCGACACACGTCGGCGGTGGCGCTGTCGCAAAAGCGACGACGGGCGGTCTTAGGCGCGCGCAAACCTACTGCGGCGGTGGGAGGGCCCGTGAAATACACCGAAAGAGAGCACCACCGAAGCCTCACGGACGAGTAAACACACCGTCGTCAGAATTCGGCTTTCGACTTTTTCCCTCCGCCGACGTTATTAACGGTTCATGACCGGCCTAATGAACGCGCGCGCGCGCGTTCCTCTGTCATTTGGTGCGCGGCCAAGATATTCGCATAATGATCCGCCTTTCAATCAAGATTTGTGTTCTTTTCTTGTTTTATTTTTTTTTCTTTCTGTATGTATATTTACGTGTGCGCGTGCGTGCGCGTACGGCGAAATAGATTTCCATCGTTCTCCCGTTGTATTTAATTTTAGACGTTACGCCGTACATCATCAATGGTTTTCAATGCGGCCGGTGCGCGTGTGCGTTACACACATGTGCGCGCGTTTATGACACGCACTAAAAAGGCATCGCCGCCAACAATTGGGTTCCCGTACGCGCGGCGCTGGTTCTCCGCGTCCGGTCGGCTGAACGCGAACCGCGTACAGCATAGTCTTACCGGCCGAAAGATCGTAACGATAATAGAAGATAACGATTAGATCTAACGGGATTCCGAAATGCGGTACCCACGCAATAGCCAGTCGAACGTCCGTCACATTGTTATTATTATTGTTATTGTGTCCGTTCGTCCGATTCCATACGCCTGTTCACCACATCGAACAAAACGTGCTCGTTGGTACCTACGTTTAAAAATATTCGTTTTCCTACATCTTACTATGATACGGTGCACGCGTTGTTCGAAGGCAATTTTTATTTTTTTGTCGAAAACCGTGTACGAATATTTCCTACGGGATTCGACGAAATACATTACCGCCATCTCGACGATATAGAAGTCATTACGTTTAATCACTTTTCTGTTATTATTCGCTCTATTACGGACGGTTTTGTTAGTTCGCGACCGATCGAAAGAATGTTGGCTCTTCAACCGGATCGATTCGATTTTTTTCCGAGTCGTTTACGTCCGCTGAAAGCGTTAAATTATATTAGAATTGATAATTTCCGACACGAACTTCTTTAAATCAACCGCTACAAATCTTAATAACTTTTATGATATAATTTTTTTCTAAAATTGTACGTTTCATGTTTTTCGTGACACGCGTAAGTCTCCACGATTTTTGAATCGAACGATAAAACAACAAGGATTTAATAACGCGAGTGTTTCAATGTAATTTGAATTCGAAATCGAATAACGAAAGTTGCATGTCGTGTCGAATAAACGCGCACAAAGATAATGACACCGATGTAACTTTAATAGTCTATCAAAGAACAACGGAGGACAAAGAGAATACGATGTCAGTTTTCCCCTTTCCGTTACTACGCCCATGCACGATTGGCGATGTAACGACGTAATTAGCTGCACTTCGACTCGGCAGTTTGTCATCGGTTCGATACTTTGTTTCTTGTACAACGCGTTGTGTCTCGCAATCGTTTGAATAAAACAAGAATTGCTTTCGAAAAACCCATTATTCTGCGCTACTCGACGAAATATTATTAACAGCGTACCCGGGGCCACTTCTTCTCTTCCCTAACATATACATATTATACGAGTGTTGTCTCAAGTTGTTCTCTTTTACGCTTCAACTGCGCATTTTCCTTTCAAATTGTTGACTTATAAAATATGCGAAATGTGTACTATAAATCTATATTTATGTATTTTCCAAAATGTAGACTTATTTTTTACTTGAGAATACTGCCAGTACGGACTTTTGTTTTTCAAATGGAAACACCGTTTATATTTTACGCGAATACCTCCGCGTAAATGAATTTAATAAATTCGGTTAATTTTTCTGGAACGCTGAACACAAAATGTTGCACAGTTGCACCGGAGTATACTTATTTGATATTTTCGTATCACAACGATGTACGTGTACCATAAACGCATCCCAGTCGACGGCATTGTAATGGTTTCGTTAACGTTTCACACGGGACTATTAACGTACAGACAGCACGCTTGACGCGATCCCCGTTCGATTTCAATATTCGCTTTTGAACTTTAAATCACGAGTTTAATACCTGCGCGGTAGACCGATTAAATCCTAATGCGTGTAATACTCGTGTCCGGACCGTAACAAATCGTTTTGTAATCAACCGTATAACCGTTATTAATACGGTTGAGTGTAAGTTTTCACACGATATGTGCCGGTATAAAAATCACCCATGGGTACTCACATGCAAGTTCCGACACGGAATAATACACGCGAATCATTTGAGTTCCTACGCGAATAAAATTCATAACAAATACAAATATCGTTCCCTTTTTTATCGCCACTTGGGACAGGCCGCTTATATGTATGGTTGAAATTTCTTTACTTTTGTGTTGCATAAAATACAGTCTAATGCCCAATCGTATTTTTAACCGAGTACAAAAAACATTGAATCGCACAATTTGGGATGTAACGCATTTAATTTTGTTGCCACGTAGGCAATTCCATAAATGTACTTTTATCGGTGTTGAAACATCCGTATCACCGTACAACCGTGTATAAGAACTTATATGTAATCATTTACTAGCAATGTTTCGCGTGGGAACTTACCAAACCACATTAATATCACGTACAAAACTGATACGTAGGGTACGAATTTCAACCAGATTTCTGCGTCTTCGGTCGATTGTTAGAACACGATTGCGGACGAACAAACGGAGAAAACTCTCCGTTATACTCTGAACACAGCGTTATAGTAATTATTATATTATTAAGTTTCGATTTCAAACCATTTGCCCGTATTTAATACGTAAATCAAATATAATTATACTACTACATCCGCATGCGGTTAAAAACAATTTATTATATTATTATATTGTTTTGATATTGTCACACAATATTTGCAAGCATTTGAATATCATTAAACGTTCGAGTAACATTGAACACTGGTGCAGTAGAAAGATTGTTAGATTATTAGCTATAATCGATGCATCGTTAATTTTTTTCCTTAACACTTACGTTACATAGAATAATTGTGCATTGCACTATGTAGTGCTACTAAATAACATTAACAAATTGTTTTTTTGTTTTTAAATTTTATTTTTATTTTATTTTTTAAATTCCATAGTGCATGTAGTATACTATGATGAGATTTTAAATGCTTAGAATTATTTGTTACCTATACACACTAGACACATTTGTTTTTTATTTTGTTTTATCTCAACTAAATGCATTTGAAAAAAAAAATTACTTACTAAACATCAACACGCAGAAACGATGATTTAATATCGTAATGTTATTTCCACTGTTCAATATTGTTTTAGTATTCCATCCAAGACAATGGGTCAGCAAAATTCTTTCAAGGGGCTCTACACACACCAAACATGGGCGAAAAAGTGGCTCAGGTAAATAATAAAAAAAAAAATTATATTTTTATCTGTATTAATTCCGTCAAAATCGTTGTAAAAAATGTTCAACAGTACTCGATGTCTTTCAGTTATAAACTTGGAAACAGGTGAAAAGACGTATTATGCATATAAGTATTAAAAATCATAAATTTTTAAAATACCGTTGTCGTAAACCGTGATTGTGCATTAGTAAATATTCAGATAATAGAAAGATGATCGTAAAATAGTGAACATAGTAAGTATTTAACAAATTAAATTATAAAAACTATTGACGATCGCAGTAAGATACATAGCTTAAACAGAACTACACTTACACACACACACACACACACACACACTCGTATACGATCGAATATAATTTTAACACAAATGCGCAAGCAATCGATATGCGTTTCTACTGCCGGGCTTACAAATCTTGTGACCCGGGGTACAACGCCCCTATAAATTACCCATATATGATTCAAATAATATAAATTGATATATGAATTATTGAAGCCAATTTCAATGTAAAGTATGTTAATTTCAATATTCAAACAGTTACGCTGTACAAAGACATATATTCATATGATGTCGAAGTCTCTTTATTTTCAATAAAATACTTAAAACTGATAGTAGGTTTTAACTTAAGCTTACGTCTTAATTTAATACAGCATCAAAAAAAACCAAACTTATCTAATACTTTTCTTGTTTTTTTTTTTTTTTAAAATAAATCCGTTTATAGTGTCTTCATAATCGTCTATGACCGATCGATACGATATTGTTTTATCTTAATTGTCGAGTTTCACGGTCGTATATTTTTATCGAGACTATAACATCGAAAACATAACACAAAGATCATTATTTTGATAGTCCCTGATTATGGCTAGTGTAATTGCCAACTCTGTTATATCAAAACTATTTTATCGATCAAAAATTGTACAATAATTATGTGCCAACGAAAAATTATTAATTTAAAAAAAAAACAACTAAAACATATTGAAAAATACGCGTTGAAAATTTAAACCTTACGTTCTTCTATAGTTAGCACTCTGTACATGGGTCATGGATATCACTCCCTCTCTTAGATCTGATATCAAATGTCTGATTTAAAAGTAAAACGTTTACCAAACGAGTGATGGTCTCGTGCTTGAACCGTGCTTGTCGTTTTGGTAGTTACGCACAGTCTCGAACCGTCGAAGCACGTGACGTTGTAACGCGATCGCTGTGCACGGTATTGGATCGATGACGATCCATCGGCGATAAAATTTTCGATTCGTCGGTGTGGTGAATCCGACGACTTTCGCGTTATAGGACTGTACAGCAACGTAACGACTAGGTTCGAGCCCGACGTCGAGCAGCCGTACGTTGTTCGACAGTTTTTTTTTCGTTAACCGATTCGCGTGTTTGGAAATATAATCGTTTACGATAAATACAGATATACTTGTATTTACAGTCACCGTTGTCCCGCTGTCGATGTTTTTCCACCCCACTCTTCCTTACCCCTCGTGCGAACGAAAGTGCCCCGAACCGATGGTAATTAATCGCATCGAAGCGGTTCGCAATCGTACACAAAAACCCATCGAGATCTGAACGCACGTTATACCCAAACAATTTATCACCGCTCAACGATGAGTTTAAACGAATCGGAAACGTTCCGCCGAATGAATACTCGTGTTATTGTTTTTATTGTCGAGTTCAGTGTCCGGATCTTATGCGTATAGACTCGTTGATCTCATAGCAAGGATGCTGTATTATAAAATATTTTCTTGTTAACATTGTTTTGCGTCTTGGATGCCATCGTATCACGTCTGTAAAAGCATTTCTTATTTCAACGTGTGTACACGAACAGTTATTATTGGATCCGTACACTTATTTCAAAATACATTTCTTAATCACATCTCACGTGTTCACAACGTAATCAGCATATGTAGTATTGTACTGTGTAAATATATTTTCGCGTTTTCGTAGTCATTGACGTAACCATCGCGACGAATTTCGAATTTTACATTTTAACAAATTAGTTCACGTCGTTTTGACTGTCCTTGAGCTTGACCAAAAAATTATTAAGTGAAACGTACGAAATACATTGGACATTATGGGTACCCAGTGTTTTGTCTTGATCAACAGAGTAGAAAATATATCTAATTTTACTTTAGACTAAATAATAATAACACGCTTACACGAAGATGATGAATAAAATAATGAAAATGTATAATTAACGTTTAAATAATAAAATAACTAAATGAAAAATTGGGTAAGTGTATTATTTTATTCGGATCAGGACGAATAATTAAAATATAGTATTCTGTATTTCTGAAATTATCCTGGTGGTGATGTTCACATATATATTAATCAAAAGGTTTTTCCGACAAAATGGTATACAGAGGCGTAACCTGTCCGCCAAACGCGCAACTTACGAACAGATTGTTAAGTTAAACTATAAGTAGAACGTTTGCATTGAATGCGTTTACAATTTTACTTTCGCACTTTGTTTTTTTTTTTTTTTTTAAATAATATTCTACGAATAACGATCACTAATATAAGAAAAAAAAGTGAACATTGGCTTATCAAGTTTTAAAATTGTTAATCTATTTTAATATTTATTTTTTTTTTTCCTGTTGGAAAAAAATTATGTATTTTAAACAGCTTGGAAATTCCATCAATCAAGTAAAAATCAAAATGTATTGCAATTAAATATGTCATGCGTATTATTTAATTATGCACGAGCGTTTGATGCAATAATAAATGAACGTGTAGTACAATTATTGTTACACGTATAAAAGTTTATTGAACACAAATGTATAATTAAATTATAGTCCAAAGGCACGACACTTGTCTCCTCTATTCTGAACGTTCTAGAGTGTTCTTCTGGTAATGAATAATTAAAAGTAATCAATCTTCATTATTTTTCAACGGGATATTAATTGTTAATTATTACTGACATTAATCGCAAGTCCAGGGAATACATTTTTTATCATGTTCACTTACATCATTGAACACATTAGTATTACATCAGTAACTCGATATGTTCAGCCTGTAAATGCATTAATTTTCGTCAAAATTGTTGGTCTGTTCGTAAAAATATCGATCATGATAGTACTGCGCATAATGATTGTGTATAAATTAAGTAAGGTTTAAAAAAACATACACATATTTTCGATTACGTTCGTTGCATTGCATGCTATCAGTTGTTTTACTAGAACAGAAAATTTTCACGGGAAAATACGAATAATTTAATAACCAAATTAAAGAAATTTAATCTCGCATAACTTCTGTAAATGTATATTTATTTAAATATTCATCGCAGTGTATGTCAGTGTCGCGGGATAGGTTCACGTGCGTCACAAGGTAACGTTTAAATAACACAAAATGTACAAAAGTGTTTGTACACTGCAATTTAAAGTTGAAGTGGAGTTACGAGTTTTCCTGTAGAATTATTTTTAATTAAAGTAGAATTTAATTTTACGCACGTATACAACACTGTTACAGATTTTTTTTTTTTTTTTAGCTACTCACATACACACTGATTTAACAAAACACATGTCCATTTCGAATTTGTATCGTTGGTCCAGCGGCGTTGTGTATAGGCAATTCAGGTACATCCGTGCATACGATATTTAAACGCGCGGCCGACGCGTTAGAAAATCATTATAATAATATAAAACTATTATGGCATTAACGTGTCACATAATTATTACTGTACTAACAATAATATTGCCATATTATTTCACCGATGCTTTGTTTGCCACATTTATGTGCGCTCTCCTAATGGAAACAGTTTTAATATTGCATCTGCTCCACCATTTATTGCACGTTTACGTTGAACATCGAGCTGTTAAGATAATAATTGAAAATATTATTAAACCACATTTTCGATAGGATTATTAACACGAACTATAATCCGACTCCGTTTCTGGTGGATTTCGATTTTCGTTTTGTCATGTGAAATTGAAAACGCATTTGACGGACAAAAATGATCATACAAAGGAAATGGATTTACGTGATAACCTGCAGTGATCAAACTTTAAGAGGAGAACCTTAACTGTGTTCTCCCCCCCCCCCGTTGTTTCAAATTTCAAGCGAGTTATGAGTTTTTTTTTTTAATTGTAATGTTCTACATACTCATAACTCGTTTAAAAATTAAAATATCGAAAAGACGGACCAAAAAAAAAAAAATAAAATAATATATATGCTGTTGGTCCATCAAAGTCTGATTGTATGTCAGTTCACCCTAATATTAAAGCTAACGTCACTACGTTTGAACTACCGATCGCAAACTCGCTACGTTGTACGTTTGTCGGACGGAGACAACACACGCGGGCTTGGCGTCATCTTAACAATAAATACAAATTGTATAATACACGGACTTAGGTTGCGGATAGAGTTATCGATTAACATTGCAGTATTCCTCAGTATCGGTATTGTTGTTAATCACGTGTTTTCGTTTTTCTACTGTTTGGAACCATTTCCGTTGAAAAAATGACCGTGTTGTTACGCTCGATGTCGGATCGAACGCCCGGTGGTCCTATCCGGAGCTCCCCCTCACCCATTGTCTGGCCGGCCACCATCGATCGCACGGATTTCGCGGTAACCTGAACTCGGATCTGGGGTGAACTTCGAAATCGCGCGACACCACCGCGTCGACAGTACACCTACGTGTCTACGTTCGCGTGTCGTAGCGATGACGTGTGCGTTCCGTTGCGTACGGTCACAATCTCAACCATCCGCCCGCGTCGCGTCGTTATCTTATTCATCGGAGGCGATTTCATTAGGTCGTTCCCGCCGCGGCGGTGCAATTACGCAACGTTACGTTAACCTACTCGCGTGGAGAGCTGCGGGGGCAAACATGAATTTTTAACATTTCGATGAATACAAAGGTTCGCGCGCGATTGTTGTCGGACGCGACGACCGTGACGAAACGACACGCGTGGGTCTCGCAAGAGCGCGCGCGCCACCTCACCGCTGCGGTACACACGTAGCGCTGCACGTACAGCTCAGGGGGCCGTAATTTCGGCCGACTCGATTGCTCTCGGCGGCAGGCGTGGGCCACCGACAAAGTGTCGCTGGACGACCGATTTGTAGAACTACGAAAAATCCGTCGGGCCGCGACGAAGAAGGAGAGAAAGCGAATAGAAATTATGGTTTTTCACGATTTTACCACCGAACCGGTACGACGGAACAAGCTTACCCGATGCCTATGGCTGCGTAAGCTACGGTGATATGGAGATTCATATTTTATTTGGACGTTAAATGATTTAACTGCGGTTCAATTATTGATAAGAGTTCGATCGGCGCGATTAAATTAAATGCGAGTAATTTGAAAACGCATCGGATACAAAGATAATCGAAAGAGAAAAAAACACTCGGACCGCCAGTTTTCCCCATCTCCGGCATAGTGGACCGTCGTGATCGATACGCTTACGGCTTCATAACATATCGGGTAATAGGGACCGATTGGTTTTTAGGATTCCGTCCAGCGTTCCGTGCGTTCGAACGACTTTCGACGACGTCCTTAAAAAACGTAAACGTCTTAGGTATTTTATTCGAGCGGGGGGAGGGGGATTCAATATTTGTATACCACATATTTCTAATGTATCTATTTTACATGATAATAGTTTTGGTCATATTTGATTTCACAGTATTAGATAGATCGATAACGGATTATATAAATAACTCTGACAAATGTGTTTGATATTAATCTCAAATTTTAAAAAAATACTAAGCAATTATTTTTATTTATACTCGTTAAAATTTCGGAAAGGGGATAAAACACTCTCATCTTTGAATATTCCGAATATGCTGAAAATTTGAAATTGCTCGTTCCCGTTAATGCGCACATTTGAAATTTATGTGTCGCGCACACCAGGTGCAGGTGAACGTGCAGACGCTTCAACTGTACGAAATTTCAACTGATAAAAACCCACGGGATTAGGAGTAGTAGTTATAGTTAATATTATTGCGTTTTTATAATTAATTCTGCATCTTCAATGGTGGTCCCATGGTCGTATACGTTACAAGCGCGACATTTTCACGCGTACAACAATCCGGAAAAAAAAACGGGTTGAAAACATAAGATCACACTATTATAATTAAGAATCACGATAATTACGAAGTTAGTGTTAAAATATTAACACGGGTGGTTTACTTAATTAAAGATCTTAATATTGTAGTACTAACACAATCCTGTGTTAGTGTTACCAACCCATTACAGCGTGTTTCGTAAACGTTTTTCACAATGTATCTCTTTGATTTTAAAAAATCTCCGACCACCTCCATTCAGCATTTTTATGAAAAAAATATTTATCTAATTTTTAAAGTGTGTCATTTAATAAAAATGAATTTACACTATAAACAATTTTTACTTATAAATGTGAACATAACTTAAAATTTACTGTCGAATTTTTTACTTGAAAATAGTTACACAAAAAATTCACATCTAATTATTGACGGCATTAAGTTTGATGATTTTCTGCTAATAAAATAAATTTCGGTTCCGTAGATGTCAGAACCAGGCCTCGTTCTCCTTTTTCACCAATTTCCAATCTCTTGGTTCTGTGAGAATAGTTGTTGAACCACACTGGAGTCCTTTTCGACCAGGCGTTTTGACAAAAAAACTATAGTTAGCAGCTACATTTACTTTCAAAGTCGAGGGTTCATAGTTTTTGACTTATATATGATAAAAATGTAAGTGACAGAAGAATCGTTCCATTAAATTCCTCAATACAAAATTAAAAATGCTTCAAAGAGGATAGCAATGCTCATGTTGAGAATCATTGCGTTAAACTGTCATGGGTTCTACAGAAAACGTCAATAATTTCAATGAAAACGTCATCGTGAAATTATATAATTATTACATGGAACAATACACTACACTCCTTCACTCTAACACACACACACACACACACACACACACACACACACACTCACACACATACCACTTATTTATTTTCGTATAAAGTATTGCCGGAATTTTCGGTTATAATATATTACGCTCTAACAATACATTTAAATAGATATTTATCTAAAAATGTATCGTATACTATTAAATATACTATTACTTATAACATTTTTTACCCGACGCAACAATTATATGATAATTATATTTATAAATATATTCTTATAGTGTGAAATTACAAATGTAGTTTTCATATAATCATTCCACTTAAATAAAACCCTTTAACGAACGAAAAAATATCTCAACCCTAGATAATCTCACGAAAAAAACAAAAACCGTGTGATATTAAATGTATATCCTATTTATAATAAGTTTAATATTACTCTAAAGTTTTGTCATAAATTAAACATATTACTTCGAAATAATTTTAATTTTAATTGCAGTCTCGTAAACAAAAATAATACGATTTGAATGAAAATTATTTTACTACTAATTTTATACATAAAATATTATAATTAAATAAAAAGTAAAAATAATAACATTTTTGAGTAAATTTGATTACAAAAACAATACAATAAAACTATTTAGATTTTAATTTAACATCGGCATTCATTTAAATGACTTATATCTGAATAAAAAATATACTTCATTATCAAACATTTAATTATAAATTATTTTTTTTAACTTAACATTCGATAACATTTCTATAAATGTTAGTTTTATATAAATTATATACCCCCTAAAATTATTTTTGATTCTAAATTTTTTGTTTAGTCTAAAGTATAATTATTCTGTATCTAATTTACAATTGAGTTAGCTAGACATTTTTTTTTTCAAACAATAAATCGTAATTTTTAAATAAGCATCTACAATAAAATATTTGATAATTTAAGTCAGTTTATTGCAACACTCAGTTTGATTTACTCCTGTTAGTTAGTATTTTTACTACTTTAAATTTTCTTAGATCATGACTGTTTTCATAAAAATATTACGATCGACTGACTTTAACTGTTTTAATAAAAGTAATATTTATGCATTATTCATACGTAATAGATAAAACCATTAGTTTTCATCATACTTTGAAATCAAATAAAAATATTGATGCTTGAATTTCAAAACTTTGAAAACATAAAACGAAATAAATAAAGATTAACTCGTAAAAAGTCTGCACACTAAATTACTTGAAATGTAATATATTCTGATAATACAAAGTTTAGAAGTTTTGTACTTCGATCTAATACATTTGGCTTACATTAAAAAGAAAAAGAAATCATTACAAGGTGATTTAACTATTAATTGACAGTTAATTGTTTGACATATACAAGTCAGAACTAGGATTGGCAGTTTTGTCAGAGGTCGGATTGATAGACGATCGCAATTAACATATAAGTAAGGTTCTGTAGAATATTTAACACAACCCATTAAAAAATAAGCCACATATCAATTCGGTTGAGTTTATCTGATCGAAACTTGTATCAGATTTAATGTCATTATGTGTATTTCATGACCAGTAAAACAGCAAATAAAATTTCGCGCATAGTAAAAATTTAGTTACGTTGTCGGCGTTCGTATAAAGTGTCGGTGGTAAATATTTTGCAATTGCGTATTGCAACGCTGTCATAATGGACGTTCGAAAAAAATATCAACACCGTTGAAAAGTAAATTAAAATAATATGTACGCCAAAAAACCTATTAATAATAATAAAGTAATAATAATAATAATAATAACCGTAGTGGTAATAACATTAGAAAAATGAATATTTTGAGTTCCACAACGATTTATCTCATTGTACTGTTATTATAATGTGTTAAATTGATTTAGCTTAAAATTGTTCACTACAATCGTCCCCGGCGTTTAAAAATACGCTGGTGCAGGGATCAATTGAATCCCGACGTTTAATATTAAATTCTTGAGGGTTCTGTCACTGAACATCCTTCCTCAAAATTATTCATGTTATGTAAATATTGTTATTTAATTACCTAATTTGTTTACTGTACAAACACAAACAATTGTAAAAAATTCTTGATTTTTTTTTAAATAATAAAAAAAAAAGAAAATGTTTATTGTTTGAAAACATTACGTCTTTATTGTAGTATAATAATTGTCGGCACAATAAAGTTAGCTTATGACACTGTGTACAATATAAAATAATTCTTAATTTTCACATCGCGGTAAAGTTTTGTAATGTAATTTTAATGCTATTTTTTTTTATTTCAAATGCTGCGGATTAACAAAATCGTTAACACTTACAATGCAGTATTGGCGTGTTGAACTAATTTTTGACGAGGAACAAAAATGTATATAAAGTACCCAAACCACTCACATTATTCATTTCAACGGAATGTCCACAACAATATAAAAAAAAAAACAAAAGTTTAAATTTAAAAAATAAACGTACATTTGTAGATAGATTTGTATTAACGGATGTACCTACTCAATTAATTAATTTATTACTCATTAATGATCTTTTATCTTGATCTATGTAGTGTATGTAGACGTAATGATGTTGCTAACATTAGTATATTGTCTTAAAGTAGTTTTTTGTCACATTTTGCAATTTGTACAAATAATTATTAGCGGTGGGAACGTCGAAGATTCTGTATTATTTTCCCGTACGGATATAAGCAATCGTGGTCGCCGAGCGAAATTCTCAAAACCAACCGTTCGTGTTTTCCGAATATTGCATTGTAACCGACCGACGGCGCATCGACATACTGATGTTTTCACTGTACTAATTTACCACTACACTTTTGCGGTCTTTTGTTGTGGAGTGTTTGCGTAGGCTACACGTGTAAGATAAACATTTGTATACGTGGTATATTTTCATTTTCTATGATACACCTAGTCATCTATGTATTTTCTGGTAATGGGCCATGCATCCACCAACAATTTTCAAGTAGCAATTGCTCCAAAATAATACCTTCGCCACGTCACTGTAGCGCAGCAACGGGACGGCCGTAGACTCGAAGTGAACGCAACGTTACTTTCGTGACAATTACATGACAATTAAACTTACTGCGTGAGATATGATGGTATGAAGTATACGAAATGAATAGAAAAACGAAATTAATGAACGTGTAATGCACGATGAACGGTTGAATGATACGCTTTTCGAGACGTCGTAAACGCAGCTGTATTTCTCGTCGACGACCTCGTGCAATTGTAATATATTATATGAATATTCAACACTACCGCATTTGTATCGTCTTGTAAAAGATCTTGGCTTCGGCGATTGTACGACACGCTTTGTCCAACAGTATTATTATAACATCGTCATTATGATATGATCATATCGTTAATTTTTTAATTTTTTTAACATCTAAGTTTATTAAAAATACATTGAACACTTTTTACGGTTGTAGACCGTGGGATTTATATGGACAGAACGATGTATAAAAAAAAGAACAAAAATTAGGTTGAATTTTATGAAATAAGATATTCAACCATATGTTGTTGAAAATACTACATGTGTTACGAGATAAAATGGTTGTGTTTGAACGCAGTCACTGTTCCAAATCTGGTTCCCGGTGGTTTCGCTTTCCGAACGGGACGACCGCTCTGAAAAGAGAAACCACCATCGCCACATCATTCAGAGTGCAAAAAAACTTACTTAACCATCAAAAATCACCATAGTTATGGAAAACTTCTTTAAAATTTATAACATAAATAAATGTCAATACTTCCTCAGTTTTTTTTTTTTTTAAATTATCTAATGATTAATCAAAAAATATTAAAATTTCCAAGAATAATGACGATGTCAGTAAATACTGGATATTATAGCTTTACTTTGGATATGATTAAGTGAGAGTTTAACTTACCGATATGTTTATTATGACTGATTATCGTTTGTTAATCATTTCCGTCATTTACGTCATTTGTGTGAATAACTTGTAACTCATTGGTTTTTCCCTTTGTGTAGTATTTTGACGCTAAAACTTTGATGATAGTAATCCAAATAATGCACGATAAATTAAGATTAAATTTTATTCGTATATCAACAGTGCTCCTTATTTCACGTGTACATGTTTTCACTTATTTATGTGAAATTAAGGTTTCATTTTAATACCTGTTCATTATAATTGTTCATGAATTCATAATATTATTTGCATATTTAAGCTTTGACTTACTTAGTTGTCTATTTTTATTCGTAGTAGATGGATGGTTATACTCATATCATAAATATCGATTAGATTATTTTAACAAGCATTAATATAAAGTATAATTAGACTAGTTATAATCAAAAAATAATAATAATAATAAATAATAATGTTTTATTTTAGAAAAACATAACCAATAGAGAAAAATAAGGCGATTTTCAATAAATAAATAAATAATAATGTCATAACAAATTATAATGAATAAATAAAAAAGTAATTAACAAAATAATTCAACAGCTAAATAACTTAAATAACATTAAATATTATTAAACTAATAATTTTGGACCAAAAATGTCAGCATATTAAAATATTTTGTCAAAAATTACTTCTTTTTGAGGTCACTATATTTTTGTATATGATATAAATAGTAAATAATATACTTGTTCATATCAATTTTAATTATTCATGTAGTTAACACATTAACGTGTACATGTGATTATGACTCCGATACGTGTTCACGTGTTATAGAATTTATAGATTCATGTTTATGAATCATACGTGTTTTGATTTGTTAGATTTACGTGTTCACTGCATTCGTGAACACGTATGTTAGTATTAATTTATAAAAGTGAGATCCTTATATAATTATTGTTTTTATGAGAGAAAACGACGGAACTTGTTCTGAATGGGCGTGCGTTAGGTATGGTATTCGGGTGGGGAAAGGGGACTCGAGCACTTTGCGCAAAATTTCCCGGAAATAAATAGTTTTTGAAAACTCTTTGGCTTGTACAAGGAATCGATTATTATAATTATTATTTACATTTATTTATCTTGACTTGGCGCATAACGTAATATACTATATTATTATAACAATTTTAATATCGTACATCAATTTAATATAATAATATGTGTATTGGTGTTACACTTTACGGTTGATTTGAATATTGGCTCTCGGAAATACTTTCCACCTACGCCCATCAACAGTGTTTACATACTGTATTATGATAAAAAAATACGCTTTGTATATTTTTCATTTCCGACGCTGTCAAATAACGCCGCTTATAAGGCTATTTCTTACTGCCATATAGCGAGTCTAATATGTATTGATACATACGTTAACTTCATTATTGTTATTGATCGTACAGTTTCGTGATTTTAAATCAGTCCAGCTGAACACTATTTATCATTATGTATTTGAATAATGAAGCGTTGAGAGTATCGAATAAGTTCAAGCGAAACAGATAAAATCCTTTCAACAGTTGGTAGTGTAATTTATTTGGACGAAATGATTACAAAGTTGTGTCTGCGCAGTACAAATGAGTGCAAATGCATTAAGTTATGTAAATAAAACATGCCAATAATGTTGGTTAAAACTTGTAGATCCAGAAAATTGTTTTGTTCAAAATCCGGAGTGTTTTCTATTCTTCCTATATGTTAGGTATAATACCATAAGATAACTAAAACCAAATCCTCGTTAAACCGGTATACTTCTCACTTGGCACAGTATTTAAGATTTCGCTAATTAAAGACGATAAGTTATACATTACGAGGATCAGCAGAAGGAATGGTTATTTATATCAGCTTCGTATCTTAAAAGCGCCACTGAACTTGCCAACGGGTAATCGTTACTGCAGCAGTCTTTTCCGTTGTTTTAAGAAGACGATGCAGGGTACTGTACAGCGTACATTTGCTGGGTGTCCGTATTTTATAAACTCTATACTTCAATGTTTGAATTGCCTTCTACTACCGTCCGTCAGTTAAAAATCAATTACGTTATTAATAAGTTTTATAACTTCATCACGACTAGAAATATGAACAGTAATCTGACAATATTTTTTTTTAATTTTTATCCATCAGTTCGTTAAAATCAACTTAATCATTCGATTTGTAGATTCATCTTTTTCAACAGTAAGAGGTTGGCATAAAAAATTTCAGGTTTTTCCTACTTAAATATTCTATCATGACTTTAAGTATGTATCCTCTATACGGACTATCATTGTTTGAATATATATAGAATACTCACGGGTGTCCATACAATATACATACAATATACTTAGTATATCCCCTCCCAAAAAACAAAAAAAAACCTATGTTATTCATATCGGGTCGTACGTGTGACGTGAATAGCCTGAGTCAGTGTTGCCCAACCTTTAAGCTAAGGCGGCCCATAAATGTCGTTTGAGTTGGGTAGACGGCCTTCAAAAAAAAAAAAAAAAAAAAAAACAGTTTGCTTGAAAATAATAACGTTATTAACGATTTTATTACAAGGAGTTTTATCGTATACGTTGACGCAATACTGCAAAGCTGAACTCTAATGCACGTGGTTATATTTCGACACAACCAAGATGTTTTTCTTGTCATTAGTTTACGGGCTATCGTAACATCTGAAAACTTTTGTGACCCATGGATCGGAAAACGGTGGTTTAGGTGAATATTAAGTGACAAAGGAAACGATACGTTATACGTGTTGCGATAGGTGCACGTGCATTATTAACGGGTACCGTGTTCATTACACGCAGGTTATAGCGGTCGGAACGGTAGGATCTCTCTCCCCGGGCCAACAACACCGCCACGCGACCGCCGCGAGCGATGGATTACGTACGATATCGGTTAGCCCGTGGAAACATAACCTCGCGCGTTAATGGTGCTCGCGGCAGGGTGGGCAAAGTGGGGAGCAATCGTAAAAACGAATCGCGTTCGTTCGCGCGCACGTAATCGCGTCCGTCGAGAACCGTGTCAAAGCGTTACACCACGCACGTCTCGGCTGTTCTCTGATCTATTATTTCGGCCGCGGCACGAGAGGTAAACGAAATCTCGTCGCGGTTACCCGCAACCCAGAGAGACACGTCGTAACGTTCTCGGACTATCGCGGCGATTACCCGGTGCGTGGGCGTGCACAGCGTTCCGCACTCTCCGTATTCGGCGAGCGCATTACGCTCCGTTCATTACCATAATGGACCGCGGTGGAAGCACGGAAGGGTTACGGAAGCGTGACTGGTGCCAGCGCGGTCGTCGCGTTATCGGGGGGGGGGGGGGGGGGGGGGCACGGTGTGTTCGTACGGCGCACGAGGACCGTCGCGCGAGGTGCGTTTACCGTTCGAACCGTAGTGCGGTACGTGCGACAACGGCCTTACGGTGGATCGGTCCGCATATTACTATTACCACCGGATAGGAGGAGTGAAATAAGGGGTGAAACCGATCGTTTCAAGAACATCACGTGTGAATACGTTATGCGTTCGTGTTCGCGGAAAAGGGAACCCCGATGACATATTATAATACCGTACCGTTAAAGGGCGGTATTTTTTCGCATCCTATCGAGTCGTGATAATATATACATTACAGGCACGCCGCTAAGACCCTTGTAATGCGTTTTAAGACGAGACATCGTTTGGCGAGGCGCGCGCGCCCTCCTCAGCAGCCGGTATAGTTATCGTAAAGCGGTGCTCGACACTTTAATGTATTCCATTATACGCGTCGATGTTGGAAGTCGTATTCGATTTGAAAAATCCGTAAACCATGATGAAATAAATACGCAAATCTCAAGAACCGTTCGGCTCCCGAGCGATATGATATTATGATTCATACCACCATCATTCCAGGCTGTTGGACATCTTCGTTCGTCGTTGCTATTTAAAAGTCATTAGACCGGCAGACGCGTACTCTATCGGTCTTTTTATCCAGCAATGGCGGAAGTCCTTCCTCTCCTTTCACTCGTCCAGCCGGCCGCCCGTCCGTCGCGCGAGTATATATTTTTATGCAAGGAACACCATCGCAGCCAATCGTTAGTCAACCTTTCCTCGGAATGTCTATTTATATACATACTGACACACCATATTATTAACATATGCATACTGTATGTCGTGCATGCGCAGCCAAATGACAGGGAGCGTTTGAACAGTGAGCTGTTACTTGTTTTTAAAAATATTTTCACATATTCCATGGAATTATTTCTGTGTTTTACGGAAAGCTTAGATTAATTTTAATAATTCAAACATTCAAATATCTATAAGAAACTCTCTGTTTATCTAAATAATTATCATTTGACAATAATTATTATAATAACTCGTTTCGAATTAATAATTTGTAAAGTATTGCATTAATAATGTTAAGTAAACTAAATATTAATCTCGGGACATGAAGATAATTTAAGAACGTTTTCGATTTCGTTCAACATTTATAAGTGTTCCGTTAACTGTCGGTAAAATCTCTAAGGAAAAGTGTTCGAGTACATAAATATTCATACACAAAAATTATCAAGTATAATAATCGCTAGAATAAAATATAATTATTTATTAACGCATTGTATTTACAATACAAGAACGAAATAATTTTTAGTTTAATTAATTCATTAAAATAATAATTTCAAATTTATTTATTTATTTTTCAATAATTATTTCGATTTCGCTATGTTTACATTACACGTGTTCCAATTATAGCCTCCTCCCTCGAAAAAAAAAAAATAATAATAAAACACTACACTGATACGCATAAACAATTTTAAATGTTATGAATTGATTATAAAAATATAGAGGGATCATTTGAGAACTTTTAAAAACTATTGCTCAAACAATAAAAAAGTTTGAACCAATATGAATATTAACTATATTGTTGTTTATTGTTATTATTTTTATAACATTTTATTCCGTTAATTTTGTTTCTATAACAATACAATTTGCAAAATCCAATCAGCTTAACTTATTCAATACTATACGGAAATAGACTTTTGTCAGTGGTCAATTTCAATTCTGTAATTGGCCTTTTTGGTATACGAACACTATTGGACATTTTGTCCGCGGAAACTGTAGACGCGTATAAATTGTTACTCGGACTCTTCGAAGGGGGGAGGAGTACATCTGTTTTGATTATTTTTTTGTGATCAGGTTCCATCGGGCGGTATGTTTTCTACCGGCTCGTCCTCTCACATAAAAGTTCTTCCGATTCAACGAGTCCGTGATCCTTTGTCGGCTACCGCGAACACATGCGCGGACCGAGAGCGCGGTAAAAACTCGCGTCGATTATTGCACACGGTACCCAGGACCGGGGAGGGGACGGCCACACGGCCAAGGCACACGCAACGGTCAACCGTCGTGGGAACGGTATCCGCGAATGCATGCCCCGCGTCGGTGGCAGCGACGGCGGCGGCGACCGACCCCCACGAACGCTACGGCAATTATACGCCGCGCGTAGCAATGCTGTCGCCGCCGAATCGATTACCGTGCGCGCCGCCGCCGTGGTCACACTGTTCGCGTCTGGCGCGACGAGCACCACCGCCGCCGCCGCCGAGCGGCACACTCGAGCACACGCAGCGCGGACGAGAACGCACAACGCTCGGTTCCGCGGCGGCGTCGGGTCGCGAGTTTCAGACCGCACCGTACCGCGCACGCCGTCGCTCGCGCATTGTCGGCCGCCGAAACCCCGAGCGGGCCGCTGCGCCCTTTCGCCGATCACCGTCGCCGCGGCGATGCACGCGTGCCGCTGCCGCCACCACTGCCGCCGCCGCTGCAGCCGCCACCGCCGGTGATACGGACCGTCCGCGGGGCTCGCGACCGGCCGCCATGAGCGACGATCGCGACGAGCTGGAGATGCCGCTGATGCCGCTCATGTCGCCGTCTCCGCTGGCGTCCTACCCGCAGAACAATGGCGGCAAGGCGTCCGTGGTGGTGACGGTGGCGCCGCGCGACGGCTCGCTGTCCGCGTACGCCGCGACGTCCAGCCTGCAGCGGCCCATCAAGGACATGACGTCGCAGCACCACCACCAGCAGTACCAGCACCAGCAGCAGCAGCAACACTCGCATCCACCGTCCTCGGTCGGTTCGTCCAGTGACCGGGACGGTCGGACCGCGGCCGACCGGAAGAAGAGCTCGGCCAACGGCGGGTTCGCCATCAAGTCGCCGTCCAAGTCGGCCCACTCGTCCGTATCCGGCAAGACTTCGGCCCAGGTACGGTGTCGGGCCGCGGAAGGGGGTCGTCAAAACCCGAATAGTTTTCCTAGAGAAACGTCATTGTTCGCGCGATGGTTGGTCTCTCTTGTCGTAACCGACACGGTTTTGTAGGTTTTCGATGAAACGACGTTATGGTTTCGCCCGGACTGTATCGAAACCATTTCGGCGCGGCAGTTTGTCGTGGTCGGCGGGAGGTATGGAAATCGGGCAACCGATAGATCGGGGGAAACCGGTTGCCCGAGAGGGGGCTACGCGAACCATGACGTGATTGCCGCAAAACCGCTGTCGCGTACGCAGTAGACGTGCTTAGGGAACGAGAAAAGTTTTTAACTATACGGGTGGTTGCGGTGGTGGTGGTTGTGGTGTTAGTGGTGGTGGTGGTGGTGGTGGTGGTGGTGGTGCTGCTCCGACGCCACTCGAGCCGCTCGGCTCGTCCGCAACACGCGCGTTCGTCGACCGCGCGCGTCGTTATCACCAGTTCCCGCGCGCCACCGAAAGTAAACAAACAGTATCACACGCTCGGACGTAGCGGTACTTTTTGCGTAACAACATTGGAACACGATGTACGAGGATATACATGCGTAAGTGTGTGTGTATAATATGTATCTGTATCGATTGCCGAGCGTCCGGGACGCGAAAGGGCGGGGCGTAGTCGGGAATTGCATAACCCTCCGGCCCGCGTGCCCACCGCCGCAGCTACTTGGACCACGACCTACGGAAAGGCAGCGAGCAGCCGTCGGGTAGCGGGAAGCGGCGACGTGGAGAAGTTTTCGTTTGCTTTTCACTCCCGTTTCGCCCGCGTGGGCCTCAGAACGACTTTCGGTCCGTCCGTGTGCTCCTGCAATAATACATCGTAACACGCGTTCTACGTCCCCGCGTGTACGCAACACGAACTCGATTAACGGGAGAGCATCCCACTCGCCTCCCGCCGCGGTCCACTTGTCCGTTATTGGTACTACACGTTGAATCGAATTCCGATATCGGCTTCGAACAACGCAGTGAACCGTCGTGCAAACGCGTTTAGAGACGGTCTTTTCTTTCGCTGACCGTTCGAATCGGTCGTAATCGGTTCCTAACACCCGTAATTTTCTACGCATCGTTTAAACCCTTGGTGCGTGCAACTTGTAAGTGCCGCGTCGTCCGACAGCCCGGTGTCCTACGACTTCCCGAACTTTTTGTCGTAACCCCAGAGACAAACTTATATCGGTTGCACTGCATTTCGCGAAGCATTTTTTTTCATTTGTTTCGGTAGTCTCACGCGTTCCGAATACACCTGTGCGTATGAGATTTCGAGTGCCCGTGCTGCTCAATCGCACGCGTAACGATGGCGTGCGATAACCGATTTGGTCGTAGACACGATGTGAACGTCCAAATGTTAGTTAGCCTTGGTCATACGGTTTTCGATTGCCGTACAACGAGGGTTTCGTTATTCTCGCTCCAGTAAACCGAGACGCCGTCAACATTACTATCGGTCCGAGGCGACTGCATACGTGCACATGGTATCCGCCGTTTTCCAGACCATCGGGCGCGAACGTTTTCGGATTTCAAAACCGTCCACGTGCAACCGTCAGTCCGTCGCGCGTGCAGACGACGTGAACCGCGTCGCACCCGAAATATCGCACCCGTATCGCACCCCGTCCAACTCGTTTTCGGTCACGGGAGACCGCGAATGAACCGTCGGTCAACGGGATGAGCGTGCAGAAGATAAACGAAAAAAAAAACCGGTGTCTTTCGATCGAACCCGCTGTCGAATTTCGCCGCGAGCCCGGATCGAATAGGTGTGCGGGCGGATCGCATCCCGCGTCGGCGAACGGGAGCGGAGGGAGTCGTCGTTGCTATCGGCGCCGGGTTACGGGAGAGACCGTGGACGCGGACGGGCGCGCAACTCTTCCTTCGCACCCCGGGCCCGAACACACGTGCGTTCCGCAGACGCGTCGAACGCAGATCCGATTACCGTGGTAGCGCGCGCGTCCCCCATTCCGAATCGGATTCGGGTCGCGTTGTCACGTAGTCGCGGCTCTCCGGCGCGGGGGCGAGGCGGTATAGGGTTTCATCGCGTCGCACACAACGGCGCGCGCGAACTTTTATTACGATAACGATACGTATCGCACGCACGTACACACACGTATACGTATACTCACGTGTCCACGAGTTGTTTACACAGTTCGTTATATCGTTGTTGTCGTTTCGCGCCCAAAACTTTTGACGAATCGTTCTCTCCTAGGTCCGACGTCGTCGAACACGCGGGCGGACGGGTCACGCCGTCGTATTCGGAAGCGAGTTCAACGGGTGGAGGATGAAGGGGTTATGCACCCTTTCGGAATCTCCCAAAAAAGTTTTTCCTCGCACGCGGCGAAAAGAAAAAATAACTATTCAATTATAGTTTATTGATTGTTTAAGAATACGAAACTTTTCGTCTGACCGCCGACAGAACAATACGAACCGCGGTTTACCGCGTACGTAGTCGGTTATGATTTCTCGTGCGTTGGAGCCACGCGCCAATTGTTGTGTTGTACCTCCTCGTATCAATCGATAATATTATACAGTGCACTGCATTTAAAACTATTGAAACGTTACCGTCGTTATTGCAGGAAATCCCGATTTTAAAAAAATAAATTTTGCCCGTCAAACGTTTAATCTATATAACCGTCCAATAATACGTTCATCAATTCTTAAAATTTCAGTTGGATCGCCAATTTCTGTCGTAGCAGCAAAAATAAGTTTTTATCCTCTTTAAAGCGACTGAGGAATAGGTCAATGACAAGCATTCGAGAAGAAAGATTGATAGGCTTGACTTTCATGTGTATCCATAAGGATATAAATATTGGCAGTGAAAATAAACTGAAACTGTTATTAACAGATTTTCTTAAGAAAACTTAACTTTGTATTTTAAAAAATGAAGTATACAATTAATTTTCAATACCGTAACAATATGTTATTTTATTCCTTTAATTGTTATAAAATCTAACTTTATTCCTAAACCTACAATTTACTGTATACTCGTTATACCGTATATACTATTTGAATATATATGGCGATGTCCCTCCTCCCTGTGGAATATTTCTGGATCCGCTTCTAGCTGTACTTGTGAACTCAAAGACAATCTTATCGTACGGTTATGATCGTCCGTGGATTGGCCCACGATTATTATTATAAGTTATATTGTTATATAATACACCTATTCGATATGGAATAAAGATCGTATACTATATAATAAATAAATAAAAATTCAAATGAGTCTCTCAGGTCGAGCGAATAATATTCCTGAATTAATTTTTAAACTTAAGACCAATGTATCATTGTTCTTGAGAAAACTATTATAAGTGAAAGTTCGAGTGGATCATTTAAAACTTCTAATGTGGTTTGACATAGTTATAGGTCCAATTTTCTTAATAAGTCGGACGAATTTTATTATTCTATCAAATTATAACCGATTAAAGTTTGGAAAAAATTGAAAATTTCAAGTAGCGATTAACAGCATAAATTTTAATAATAATTCGAAAACGTTGAAATATCTTTCAGATTTAAGAACTCAATAAATAAAAAAAAAATGTAATTATTATCTAATTTAATAATATAACTTAAAGTATCTAATATCGTTAGTATTTTATTTTTTAAAACTTTTATGGGTAAAAAAGATATATGATTAATTAATTTTGATTCATATAGCCTTAAGTCTTACATAAAAAAAATATTTAATGCATTTGTAACTATAATATTGTAGTGAATTTTCGTAATTTATATCATTTTGTCAAAACATAATATTGAAACGCTCATATGTGAAAACTTTGGTTTTACAGTACTTTTTGTCAAACTATAATAATTGTATCAACATTTTATGAAAAAAACCTTAAAAAAAACATGAAATTTTAAAATATCTGTGAATCGCTTGAAAAATGTTTAAATCTTTTGAAAATTATATGATTTATTGCAAACGGTGACATAAACTTTCAGTGAAAATTTCAAGTTTTTATTTTTTGTGTTGAGATGAAGACAAAAAATTAATTTTATCAAAAACCTGTACATCATAAATGTTGACGTTTTTTTTATAATTTTTAATTTTTCACAATCATTGAGCACAATTGTTGAGAAATTCGTAAAATAACTTCCTAAATGTACCAACTAGACACCGATTCATATCTTTTGTTTCCGTGATTGATCGTATACAGAGAAGAATAAAAAGGTAAAACTTATACATTACTTGTTCGTTCATTTACTGCTCAATTATAAATTATATCTTTGATTTTTAATATATTAGGCAACAATTTGGAACTTTGAAATTTAGTATAACAAGAGATTTGATTTGCTATTTTTAAAAAGGCGTTTAAAATTATTCACAATACATTTACTAAATATCGGGATTGGTTTTGAGTGGATCAATGGACTCAATGGGGCTAACTTCATGAACACCTACCGAACCAGATGAAAATATTACACATTGTTATTACTGTGATAATTATTTTTATTTATTTTCTTATCAATACTAAATAGTAATGTACAAAATAGTGTGCCTACGACAAAATATTAATGTTTAAAAAAATTGAATGAAAATTATTACATTAGTTATTTGTCTTCTTTCAACATTACATTCGATTGTAGATTTGGCCATGTGTTGCATCAGGAATTTACAAGTGAAATTACTTTATAAACTATTTCCATAACGAATTCCGAAAAAATAGCGACATTGTACGAATAGTAGAGGAGTTCAGTAGGTATGTTCTTAGAAATTTCAGTGAGATAGTCAATGTGTGTCAGCTTTACTAATCCGTTAAAGTTATATTACGGTACTCAGAAAAATCTTTATTACGTGTATACGACTTAAGCGTATACGTTGTATAAGCTTCGAATAAATTCTAAACGTTATAGTATACGGAACCTAAAACCTAGAGATATTTTGAACTCTGAAAATTTTAGTTATGTATAAAGTTCAAACAGGCGCGAGGGATCAGGACATCAGAATTGTATTGCAGCAACAACGTTTTGACTTCCTGGAATTTTATACGGATTATTCTAACACGGTATTTTAAGCAGTTTTTTTTTTCGTTAAATATTTTCAATCAAGTTATGATAATACTTTAGTTATTCAAAGTTGTTCCCGAGTCATTTTAAAATAAAACGTCTTTTGGCCTTTCATTCGAAGGAAAAACGTATTTTTTATGACCTACATAACTAATTACCGTCTTAAATTTTCAACACTTATTTTTTTATTATTGTTAAAGAGGATTTATATTTTATTTGTTTTATCATCTGAAACACAAATTAAAAAAAAATAAAATTAAAGTCATAAATTATGAATCTCAGTATCTGTACAAGTATTTACTGGATATGTGTTCTGGTTTAACGTTATCTTTTTACGTCAAAAGTAAAGTCCAAATAAACCAGAATTTAACTTAATACTTAACACAAAATATGTAAATTGTATGTTATAAATTATTATATTACCATATAATTCAATAATAACGTTGTTAGTTACTTTTTTGTTGTTGTTGCTATATTTCAATATTTAATGTCCAACAGAAAGCACAAAAAATCAAGGCAAAACTTTAACGTGTGCCTTAAGAAAATTGTCGTTATATTTTTAAATGGGATCTATAATTATTTTTTTTTTTACTTCAGCTGAAACCAGTCGATGCATATCATTGAAACTATCACGATTATAACTACCGGAGTATTGACTTCGACATAAATAAACTGTACTATTGTATTTACTGTTTTGGAATAGTTTAGTTGTCAGGGAATATAATATAACCCGGTGACTACTAATTTCTTTCGACCCAACAGAAATTCCAATATTCTATTCCAAATTGTATAGTACTTAGATAGATAACAGAAGAATCATAATTCATTATTCTATTATCTACGGTCCAGTAACCATAAAGCTGTACTGCTAAAATATGCTATCACCAACTCGCAGTGATTACCGATTGCTCTGAGATAACTGTGATGTTCCGCGGCGTTATAATTCCCTGAAAATGGTTTATGTCCGTAGTATTCTTACTGAAACGTTACACACACACAATTACTCATTTGGTGTTTGACCGATCGTGCAGTGCTGTTTTCATCGACGGTTTCAATAATACGAAAATAATCATTACGCGGGAGCCATCAAATCGAAAATCAATATCATACAACGAGAATCCATACGATAGACGAAATTGTTTTTTCTGTGCCGCGTCGTTAAAAATAACCGTGCAATATACTGTACGTACAAAGATGCGGATAAAAATAAGCTCTAAACTTTGCGTTTCCAGTTTAAGAATATGAATTATTAAACAAAAATGTGAATAGATAACACTAGAGTTGAACAAAGTAGTTTGCGCTTCCAACGTAATAAGAATTCCTCTGTATAAGTTGAATAATTTATTTATCAGCAATATTGATTCGGATCGCTGCGAGTATACGCTACGCAACTTTTAGAACATGTTCACTTTCTCATACGTAAACTAAGAAATACAATAAATATGAGTATTACACTAGTAATATTACACTAGTATTACACTTTGTACCAGATAAACGAAGATTTTTCACCGTCGATAAGTCCGATTTCTTGGAAAACGCATTTTTCGTAATTTTTAAACATAACATATATTATACCCCTCATCAAATTATATTTTTATCCAGTTTAAAGTTTTTACTTCATTATTATTAACGGCGATATGTATAGTTAGTTTCGTATTCTGAAGCTGAATGTTTTTCTGGGAATTCCGCTGGATAAAAATTGGATCACGACGCACTGAAAAAGCCAAGATGTACAATTGAATAAAACGTGATTTATAAGTAATTTGATGGATTCTAATGTAACACAACAGAGTTATCGATCCGTGTTCTTAAATAAATAACAAATAAGTGTTATCGAATAACGTATCAGTAGTTCGTTATTTCAGAATATTTTGGGTGGAATGGTACACCAATTATCTTACGATGCGTACCCTTGTCAGTTCGAACCATTTTTCAATACATATTTAAGGATATGAAATTTAAAATAAACGTCACCGATTGAATAGTTGATAACCTCACCAAATAATTTTGACATAAATATAATTTCTGACTTTATTCTTCCTAAAACGCTTTGAAGCTAATATTATTTAATATTTCAAAAGAAAAATTAATTTTTCGATTAAATCACAAACACGTGCGTCGAAAAAACCACCTTGTATATATAGATGAACATCCTTCATATTACATTGTGTTTTCGCTCCCAAACCCCCGTTGACAACGCCAGATTCAATCAATAATTTCCTTTCAAATATGCGCTTATTATGTTGGTATAATTATTTTTTTCTGTCGTGGAGTAGTTGGAAAATGATTTTTTTTTTTCGGTAGAGTAAAAGTGCTCAAACGGTTCGACTTATTTAATAAATATTGTCCATTAATTGTTTTTTCTACGGATATTTATTTTCGCCTTGCAGACGTCGACCGAAATGAATAAGCGTGTTGAAGCTGTACAACTTTTGTAATTGCAGATTTCTCGATGTTCTCCGGTGTTTCGAGTGTCGAGTTGTCCGGATGATAATTTAAAATCGATATACGTCCGAATGTTTCTAAAACAGTGCAACAAGAAGTATACTTGTAGTATCTTATAACGTTTTTTGGAAATGTTCTGACGAAAAAAAAATAAATTACATTTTAGCGATTAACTAAAACTTTTAATGAGAAACGTTAAAAAGATAAACATGATTTAGCGATTTAAAACGAAGGATTAGATAGCTCTGGAGTCGGTTGTGTGATCAAAAGTAATGAGCAGATAATAACTTGTTTGTGCATAAACTATGATTTTTACCTGAAATAAAGGAACTCGTTTGGACACACGATGAAATTAAATGTCCAACTTGTTTGCGCCCTTCGATAATAATAATAACATTTTGTTTTCATTGTATCATCATTATATTTCACTTATTATCGATGTAGAGTGTAGAAAATATTATTAAATTACCAACAACCAGTTCGTCTTGGGAATTTATCGAGTACGTAGTTAGTGTGTTAGTATTTTATGAATAAATTTATGGACAAAATATAAATCAGGTGAAATGAACGAAATTGAATATTAACAAAAAATTGGCAGTTGTTATCACGTATAATAATAAAAAAAAAAAATAAAAAAATATTGTTTGTGTATATACGAGTATCTTGTATGTGACATGTGTAAGTACTGTAAGTGAAATAAGATATTTTATTTATTCTCGTGGCTCACTTAGTTAGTTCATCAAATTGTATCAAATATGTACAATATCGTTATTTTATTGTCCAACATAATAATAAATCAGACTGATGTATTTGTGGTCGGCGACAACAATTTTCATGTACGTTTATCGTGTTCTTCTATGGTTATCGTTGTACATGTATCATTATTAAGATCGCCGAAAAAATTGCTCAAGTTTATTGTCTTACAGTGACACGTGTTCACTGTTTGTTTGCCTGTAGTTCAGCTAAACGATAAACAACATGGAACAATAAATAAAACACGTACGTAATCAAAATGAAAATGTTAAATTATTAAACTAAAATTTTGTAGAGAAACTAGATATTCTGTGAAATAACTAGATCAAATACATTTTTCATGTACTATTTTATAACTTCACTATAATTCGTAGATAATTCATGAACTACCTAAGATGGTAAAGATAAATGTGCGCAAACCAATTCCCAAACGAGTGGTAGTTTTGTGCGCAAACTAGGACCGCTTAAAAACACAAACCCGTAGTGATAACATTGTCAAGTTCTGTTAATACGATCACTAAGCCATGGTTATGTATTATGTATTATTATGTGGGTATTTATTTAGTACTTTTTATATATTAACTAACCATTAAATTGCCTTTAGTTAAAAACAAAAAAAAACCTCAACATCTGGACGATGGTAAAAATATTCATATTATAATAAGAATGTGCTGTAGACCTATGCGCACAATCACTATGTAAAAAAAATAGTATATTAATTTTTACGGAATAAACTTGACTATTACAGTTTATCGTTTCCCGTAATCATAAAACTGATGCAAAATAATTTTTAACGTTACGTTATCTAAATGAAAAATATGAAAAATGAACGATTTATGTTAAAGCATGAGCTGAAAAACGATGATTGCAGCAATATATTAGTATAGTAATCAGTTAAAAAAAAAAAAAATAACGATTGCATCAGTTTGATTGGAAAATACAAGATTTGATTAATATGCTGATTGTTTTATTTGTTCTTATTCTTTATACCTATAAGGCATTTTTAAAATATCTTAAAGATTTTATACCAGAAAATGTATGATTATTTTTCTATTCGTGTGCCATGTATATAACAATTAAAATAATTAATTATTTACATATTTATTGATACTTATTGATCATTGTTAAAAACAGATGAAAATATAAAATAAAACTATTGAGTGCATTTTGTAGAATGATGCTATAGAAAAGTTAGAAGCACTTGATTTATAGTATTAAAATAACAATTAAATAATTAAACAAAGTTGGTATTTCATCCTTGTAAAATAATATTAATTTGGTACTATCACTTCTTAACCGGTGATGTTCTTTTAATCACATTAAAATACTGAAATTATTTCGTCCAGAACTTTCTAATTAAAATATCAAATCCAATTCTCTTATATGGTTTAAACGGCTTAGCCAAAAAGGGATCAAAGTTTTCCAGCTATTTGACTGAGAGATAAAAGTTTTCCTTATTTTCCTCATACTACGCGATGTACACCATTGTATTATAATATTGTTTTATTAACAACAATCAAATGATAACAATTTAATTCAATCTGTGAGGAAAATACCATCTAAGCGAATTGAACGATAATTACTTTGTTTTTCAATTCATATATATTATCCGCACATTTTCACTGCAATCGTTTATAATGTAATATAAACAGATACTAGAATAAAAATCATTGTAACAAAAAAAAAAAAAAAAATCGTTTAAAAATACGATCACCACAGTACACTAATTAAAGTGGAAGTATTGAATTACAAAGTATAAACAAATATTCATTACTGTTTTAATAACTACGCCAAATCGGGTCTGAACAAAATATAGTATAGGCCAGTGCTTCTCAACCTTTGGTACGCGTATTACTAGTGGTACACGAAAAGCTCAAAGGTAGTATGCGAAGAAAATGTCACTGCATATACAAAAAGTTTTATTACTTCTGACTGATATTGATGAAAAAAAGTCCAAATGGTACTGAGATGACGAATGGCTGACAAGACTAACAACCGCTTAAATATTTTAAATATGAGTACGCAAAGCTCAAACACAAGCATATATTATGCTAGTGATAAAGCTAATGCACTCGTAAGAAAGTTAGATTTAGTTATATCGCTACTGTCCAAGGATCATTTTTCAACATTCAAAATACTAGATAAATTTTGGAAAGACAAAAAATTTCAGTCAAATTAAAATATAATTATAGACATTTTGGAACACTTACAATCACTAAAATCCTATATTTTTGACTATATTTCCTTGAGGAGAACTCAGAAATGAAATGAATCATAAATCCATTCAAAGAGGATTATATTGAGAACATTTTAAACGTTATCTTGACAAAAGAATCATACGTTGACCAAACCAGCGACTCTGTTCTAAAAACTGCTTTCAAAACCAAAATGATCTCAAATTTTTGGTTGGATGTGAAACAAGAATACTCGGTGTTGCCTGCACAAGCTTTATAATTTCTAATACCTTTTGTGTCAACATATCTGTGGAAAAATACATTGTCCCACTCATTGTATACAAAAAATAAATATAGAAATAAATTGAACGTAGAATGTAATTTAAGATAAAAAGTTACCAACATAGAGCCCAATATTGACATCATCGTTTGCTCAAAATAATACCAGCCCTATCATTCAAGTATTCCACAAAAATTATAACAATAAGAAAAATAATAATGGAACGTATTTAAATTAATTTTTACGTGTATTTTCATAGTTTGATAGTTTCAATTTAAATAAAATTCCATATATATAAAGTTCTGTATACATATTTTATAAGCGAAAAACAAAAGATCATTAAGTCAGGTAGTATGTGAACATTTTCAAGCTGTAGAAGTGATACGCGGAAATAAAAAGGTTGAGAACTGCTTGTATAGGCTGTTCCGAGATTAATACTGTTATAATTATTGACATTTAAAATGTAGTCTTAATAAATATTTACGATTAGGTAAACTGAAGAGTTCATGCATTGTAGTCTTTGTAATGTTTTTGTCATGTTTACTTCAATACATTTGAAAGCAAAAATAAATCATTTCATTCGAAAAACGATTTCTTTTAGTAACACACACACATATATATATCAATAATATATATGTAAATATGAACATATTCGTGCAATATATTATATATATTTATTTTTTTTTTCGATAGAAAACTTATCTATAACGTATTTGTAACTCAAATGTATCGCTACGAGATAAAAGAATTACTCGTTTTAGAGAAAAAAAATATAGGTACTCACTATCAGAATTTAACATTATTTTCAAGTCTTACGTTCAGTTTTTCTTTTGTATCACATAACCCACTGAATAAATCGAAAAATGACCTTTCTAAAAGACCGCTCGGGTGCCATTTTCAATCTTAAAAGTAGTGCTGCATGGTATTTTGTGTGTAAATCTATCACCCCAAAAATATGTTCCATTCTTCGACGTAAATGTATTTACGAATTTTTACTAAAAACAGAAACGATACGTTCTCTAGCCAAAAGTGTTTAAAATCAATATACGGATAACTTTCATTATTGTACAACTATAAATAAATAAATAGCAGTCGTCTCGCTCAGAATCTGAAACGAAATCGCCAATGTTGGTCTTTACTACGGTGCAGTATTTTTTTTAATAAAAATAATATTTCCTTTCGTGTTTTTCGAACACATGCGATTTATCCAATGTACGTACCTACGCATATTGCGTCCAGAAATACGCGCGCACGCGTATTTAAAATGAAATGCAATCCGCCGCTTGACATTCGACCAAACTAATAAGCTGAACAAATAATAATAAACCTAGCAATAACGTGCGGTAATGATGTCCGTGCTGCTAATATGAATACGCGTACCTAGAACGGTCGAACAGTTGCTAAGGGCACGACTGTTTGGATTTGTACACGCGATGGGAGGTGCACTGATCGACCGTTATTAGATCAATACTCGCGATTGACGGTTTCACGACGAAACGATGGTCTTCCGCGTACAATACACGTGCAGGCGAAATCGCGTAACACGTATCATACGTGTACGGACGTCGGGTACGCGAACAAGCGTTTGCTTGAAACGGTATTGTGCGATTTCCATTATCATCCGAGACCGACACCGGACTCGCATCGAGATCAAAAATAGTACACGTAACACTACGGTATAAATGACGTGCGTGTACGGATCCAATCCCGTAACGATTACTGCCCGTTGTGGGGCCGCGATGGATAGCGTTTATTTTCAACGGTATCTCTGACGGTGGCGTAGGAACGCGATAACACATTGGTTCGAGTGAGACCACTGCCGACGGGGGAGTTGCTTTTTGTTCCCCGGTGCAAAAAACGCGTTTCCTTTTCTTCGTGATTGTCGGATCATGGGACAGTAATGGTAATATCTACGAGAACCCTTTCTCCGTCCGTCGTCATAAAAATTATACCCATGTCCACGCCTTTGGGCATCTCTCCACCCCAGCTCATTATTTATCGATAACAACACCAAATTTAACAGTACCCTAAAACGCGAAATCTGACTTAATAATCGAAAAAAGGTATGGACCTTTTAATATTCACTCGATGTGCCGGTTGACATACATTTTCAATGTCGTTGTTGATTTTCGATTAAAAATGATTACAAGACGTATGCAATTGCAATTTTTCAAATAGAAATATTCCCTTTAAAACATTTTAATAATGTTTGTTTTTTTATTCAAAACTAAAATATGAGTATTTTTATAAACGTATAGTAACAAGTGATTTTCTTGTTTTCACGATCACCACGCTAGGTCATCCTACGATGATACAATTAAATTTCATTCATAAGTGTATAATTACCAACTCCACTACTATAGATTTTTAGAAATTATCTATCATGTTATAAATAACCTTTAAAACTGCATTTATACTCTAATTACCCGTAATGTAACAAACAAATATTATATGCGAAACTTTAATAAGCACTCAAATACTTAAGTATACAATTATTCAATATCGGTGTATCTATAATGGACTAAATATAATTGTTCCAAAACTGAAAAGAATATACATTTTAAACATAGATATGATCTAATACTAGCTACTATAATAGGTACTATGATATTAGAATTAAGTTGTGTACAACAACAAAAATACTTCATGGCTTATGTACTTTTTAACATTAAGTATAAATTAAAAATTATTTGTTTCGTTCGCACTTAATTTTTGCTAATGGAACGTCAAAAAAAAAATAACTATTGTATTATCAATTTGGATTTATTTGGATCAAACAAAATTCTAATAATATACATTCAAATATTAATAGTTTATTTTTGTTAACATTTATCGCGTTTTGCATCATTTTTTTTGTAAATATTCAAATACAATGATTTCGATAAAAATGTACAATAGTAGTAGTGCATTATAAAACTGTGCGACATCAAACCTATCAAAAAAATAATGTGCTGTTATTTTTAAATAGGTTTTTCCGATTCTGCGCTTATTGATTTTTGAAAATAATTCAAAGATGTTTTTTTTTCTGTAATCAAACTTTTTGAGTAATCAATGTTTACCAACATTTTTCTACATAGCATCTTTAACTAAGAAATTGGATAAGGATTATATTTTAAGTAGGTAGTTTTTCATTATACTATTGTGTAGTTTCTCTGTCACGAAATAAAAATTTAATTTAACTTGGAAATCGTATTTATTAATTTCTGTCCAGATCAATTTTTATATTTACTCGGAGAAATTAAAAAAATTTGTATTATTATACGGGTGACTTCGAACTGTTTGAAATGATAACCATAAATCTTTTTCACAAGAGATGAAAATTCGTAGTACTTAACTTGTCTGATTGATTTTTTATAAATATTTTAAGTTCGAAATATGAAATGATAGATTATATTCACGAATATTAAATAAGTATAAAAAATACTCAATATTTTTGATATTTTTGAAATTTTTAATCATCGTCTAAACAGAACATAAAACCCTAAAATAACGTGATATGTTAAAGTAACAATGTTGCATTGCATAAAGTATTCAGTAAATTCCCGCTTAACGAGTATGTGTACACAAACTCCGGTCTTCATTTATAGTCGTTTTGTAATCGTTTTTGAGTTACACGAATAAGTGCGATTAACATGAGAAATAATGAATCGCTCTCGATACTATACGAGCTTTTATTTTAGCGATGTCAACGTCACCTCTCGGAGAAATACTGCGAAACCGCCTCTAAGCTGTCGCGGGGCCGGATATACACGAATTGCCTTGGACGGTTTAACGATGATGCCGTGCTTAACGACAAGGCGCGTAGCCTATCTTATGCAAATAAAATCCTGGTGATCGAAAAACGATAAAACACCTATGTATATATTCACTTATGTATATATATAGCCGATATGGAAAGGGCTGATTGGCGTCGTTTTTGTATATGTCAGTTTAACTAGACGTTCGTATTTTCATACGGTCGATGCGACCCACTGTACGACTGGCGTACACACGTGCAATATTGCCTGACCGTTCCGAGCCCTTAAGTTTAGTATATTATGCACATGATATGCAACGCGTTCGTCTGCAGATTTTATTATCGTTCGCGCGGACGGACCTTTGTCCACCACACCACGTTCGTATTACCAGATTCAACGACTTTTTCAAGCGGCTGCCATAAAAATCTACAAGTATAACCGTTGTATAATCCGAAACGATTTTGACAAAACCCGCAGACCCGAATTTCTACAGTTATCTGTTTTCCGTGCACATTCTTTGGTGTGTGTATGTTGTATGTGTGCGTATGATGTATGTGTGTGTGTGTGTAAATATGTGTGTGCACGTTCGTCGACGGCCTAGCGTCTCTCACCGAGTACAACGATGAAAAACATACCGACAATAATGTACAACAATGATGACCGTCCGGTGCACGGTTGCAATCGCACACGGTTCGGTTTTCGGCGGACAATAGCGAGCAACTATAGTACGAACGTCTCAGATGTGTGAAAAATCGATACTGCGCCACCGTCAGAACAGTTTCTACGGCCGTACGTTACACATCACCGTCGTACTGCACACGTATTTAATAAACGTTACGGTGTACGCGGTATTACGTAACGAGTGCGCGTGCGTTTGACGTCCCCAATGTTCTTAACATCTCGATATTTCCGTTCGGAAATGAAAACCGTATTGTCTTCTTACACTATTACTATTGCGGTTTCGACTCGTTGCAACCGCACGGAGGTAGGTTCGTCGTGTTACTTAGGTTATGCCTAACGTATGCTTTGTGAAGTACATTGAACTAGAGATGAAAGTTTTCCTGTATAGCATTATTGTTGTAGACAGAGACGGTTAAATCGATTTCGAAAAAATTATTTCTGACCACCGATAAAATTATAGAGAAAGGAAAAATCAGAAAATTAATTTTTGAATATTAATATATATATATATTATGCAAAAACGTGATAAAAATCGTTAAAAAAAAATTAAATATATTGGCCTTTCGAGGACACCAAAGTAAAACCACTTATTCTGCATCACTGCGTATGGGGTGAGATTAGATTAAAGTGCAGACTCCAACCGTGATTCAGACGATAGTCATGTACCTACTCTACTCTAACAAGCAGTGTGAACGTGTAATTAATGTTAATTATTATTTTAACTTACAAGTTTTTGTTTTTTATTTTCATTGATGAAAAATATTTTGGCTAGTAAAAATACTGCACTGAAAGTTCGATGCAGCAACTTTTTGATTGAAAATCGAAAAAAAAATCTCCGAAATAATGGTAAACTTTACTTCACTTATTTTTTTTTTAAGAATAATATATAATTCTGTATTTTATATTTTTAAAATGCTAAGCAAGTTTTTAATAAATATTTTACCAAGTAATAATAATTTAGAAGGTTTGGGTTTGTAAAACTTCTTTATAAAGATTTCTAAAGTTTATAATAAGACAATACTGATAACTTTTACAAGTGTTAAACATTTTGGCCTTTCAAAATAAACAAAATTGTTTGATGAAATAAATGGCAACTGAAATTTGAGTTTAAAAGTTGTGGAATCAAATGTTATTTGATAAGAATATATTAAACGTTATTTTGATGATCTGCATAATTTAATGTAAATGTATTATTATAATGGTAAATTATATATAGGTACCTACACAAAATACTGAAACATTATACTGTGTACACTAAAATACGCATTATACTAAATTACAATTACAATATGATGTGAAAATAGTTTTAAATTTATTATTATTTTCCTTTACACACTATCAATATATAAAGAGAAAATTCGATGCGTCACATTTAATAATATTATACGACACCTTCCAAACCGTTTCGAAATATTTTATTGTTGGTCCGCTACAATTGTGAGCAAATTGATTTTCGGATATCTTATCATTGATCTGTATGGGTTTTATTCGAAAGACTTTTAAAAGGCTCATGGCTCTATTCGGCTTACGCACACTGAAAAAGATCACGAGACCGTAAACTGAAATATATTATGCAAACAGGTAAATAGCACGCGAATAGCAATGTCATATATCCACCTACTTATTTTTAAATGTTGATCGTCGGTGGTTGGACCGTAAACCACAAATTGGTGAATAGCCAACGTTTAAAATAACGCGGTTCTTGAATAATATCATGAACAAATTTCCAAGCACCACATATCGTCGTTATTATCGTACTGATGATCAGTCACGATTTACACGACTTCCAACCAACCACTTCATCGGCAACGTAAAACGCAAAACAGATCGCTGCGGTAGCATTAGCGTTATTGCGGACATTAGTACATGTGCGCATTAGTATGTAATATCTGAGAAAAGTTTGCAGTACGCGAATAGCATGTAAGCTGATTGAGCGTTTTGCGCCACGATCACAGTAATTATACGTAACGCCGGATAATTCACTTCGCCGGTGACGCAAACGTGTAATGATTTAACAGGCGATAACTGTGCTGCGCGAACTCTCGATCGGACGCGTCGAGATCGCAACGTTGTGCTGAAAACGTTCAAGGGCTAGTACGACCGGAAGAGCTGCCCGCGAGCCACGTGATCGAGACTGGAAATATGGCGCGCACGGGATTTCGCCGATCGTTTTTTGCGGTAGCGACGGAATCGAAATCGTTTCGTCCGACCTCCGTCGGGTGCGTTCGCGGACACGTTCGTCGGAAGTTCGTTGTGCGCGCGCCGACTCGATGGAACTCGACATCGCGTCAATCCGTAATCGAACGCTTAAACATCGTACTCGGCAACCGTGGGTGGAAGGGGGAGTGGAGGACAGACGGAAAGGGATCGCGAGGCGTGGAATCGATGCGAATTTCCTACGAGCTTTCACGTGGGCGTGACACGGAACAACGCGCGCCCGAATCTATATCCGTGCACCGCTCGTCGCGCAATAAAATCCATGCACGCGGCGATGATCGATCGTAAACATCGAAACGCAAATCGGTGTACCGTTCTCGCGCGCGGCGCAATACGCACATATGCCGTACTATACCGGGTGTCTCTGACGTTTCTCGGCACGGATTCGCTGCACGATTCGGTCGACGGTCGTGTTCGGGTCGGACTGTTGGTTCGATTCGCTCCTAAACGGTTACGTCGCGTGTCCCGTCGCCGGGACGACGGTGGTGTTTCGAAGATCCGGTAAAATGCACGTTCCGTGAAATTCGGTTCACTGTCCCGGTGCCCGGGATACCGGATACCGTTTTGGGATTTTCACTCGCGACACCGAAGAGTACATCACCAGTCGGGTTCAAAACATTTACATACGTGGTCTCTACCGATAACAAGTATCTATTTATATGTGCATACGTTTACATGAGTTTTATACGGAAGGTCGAAAGGAACGTGGTCAATGCAAATCTCCCAGTGCTACGGAAAATCCAATTAGCTGCGGAAAATAAAAAGTGCTGTTATTATGAAACGTGTAATCGGGTGTTTAACTTTTACATAGTAGTCGCAACGTACACCATAATATTATTTTTAGCTCGGAAAAATAAAAAAAAAACGAGTTTCGTGTTTAACACAGTGTGTATACACAACCGAATTCCCCACGTAATCATGTGAACAGGACCAACATGATATAGGATAAATTACAGACGTATTTATAATTATTTTTAATGTCTCAGCAGTCCGTAACGTTTGCTAAAACAATGTGCTGTAACAAGTGTACGCGTGCGATTCCGGTAGATTTCTGCGAACAACGAATGTTCTTTCGTTGCACTTGAAATCCACGGTATCGCACTGCTGAGCGATCATACCACGTTTACGGTTACACAATTATCGAGTTGGGTTCCGAAACGTTGTCTTGCAAACCACCAAATCGAGGAGCGCGCACACATATGTATACAGCACACAGCGTCCCGTGTACACCGTCTGCCGAACCCACCACTGCGTAGACGCAATAACACTAACACACCCTGTACACGTGCGCGCTGTTTACGATCGTCGTCGTTGTTGTTTTCCACTCGCGCGTGATCTGTGCACGTGTGTCTATAAATATGCATACGGTTAAGTGCCACTAAAAGTGTACGGACGACCGGAGATCTATTACACCAGGAGCGGAGAGAGGCACACGTGTTCGCCATGTTTCCGCCCGGCAGGGGTCTCCGTGGCTCGTTCGGTTCGGTTCGGCACGTAGCCCACTCGGTCGTCCGCGTCGGCGCGCCCGTCCCAGTGGCGCCGGACGGAACGAGAAAGGCGCACGCGGCACCGTCGCGGCAACACGTACGTGTGAAACTCGAACCGAACCGGGTCCGAACGCGGTGAAATGCGACCGTGAACGCGACACACGAACGACGGCCGACTGTGGGCGCGCGGTGCGGCGCGTCATGGAACCGAACGCGTCGCCCATAATCACTGCGGTACGGTCCGGTAGACGACCGTCGGCCGGTGCTGGCCGGCACGGTTACGTTCCGATGCGATCGCGCGGCGAGCACGCGACACCGGTCGATCTTCCCGACGTGTTAACCTTCGTTGTTGTTGTTCCCGCAGGTGCTGTCGTTGGGCGCGGACATACTGCCCGAGTACAAGCTCCAGTCGCCCAAGATCCACAAATGGACGATACTGCACTACAGCCCGTTCAAGGCGGTCTGGGACTGGATCATCCTGCTGCTGGTCATCTACACGGCCATCTTCACGCCGTACTTCGCCGCGTTCCTGTTGAACGAACCCCATTTCAAAGGTCCTCGGCCGCTGAGGTTCAGCTTCGAAGACCCGTTGGTGGTGGTCGATTTTTTCGGTGAGTCCCGTCCCTCCACCCTCGCACCCCCGCGACCAAACGGTACCGCGTGTCCCGGTTAGCCTGCCGTGTCCGATCACTCCGCGTCCGTCAACGCGTGCCTCGCGGGATCATCAGATAGAAACTCGTTCGATGTGCGTTCGGCGCGACGTCGTCCTCGTGCTGTCACGCATCGTCATTGGTTTCGTACGAGAACGCCGTCCAACCGGTCGACCGTGCGTTACCTTCACACCGTACGGCGATCCAAATACTATTCGAACCGTTTGGACGGGTTTTTGGAGATCCACCGAAAACCCAAACCTCCGTCTCTGGGTAAAAAAAAAAAACTTTTCGACCATCGGTTTTTCCGCTCATTCGCGTTAGTTTCGACGAGGGTCCGGCAGTACTGCTTCTCACGGCAGACGAGACGTGTCGATCCGTTCCGCCCATTCCCCTCACTGGTCGCCACGGAAGGTGTCCGACCACTTCGAGACCCAACGCGCGCGCCCTTTGCGTTCGCTCGCATTGCAATAACACCACGTCATGACGTAATAACGGGCAATGCGTCGTTTCAGTGGATATAACGTTCATAATCGACATCGCCATCAACTTCCGTACCACGTACGTGAACAAGAACGACGAGGTGGTGTCGGCGCCCAGCAAGATTGCGTTGAACTATTTCCGCGGATGGTTCCTGATCGATCTGGTCGCCGCCATACCGTTCGACTTACTGATCGCCGGGTCTTCTGCCGAAACGGACGAGGTACGATAATGCACACCTAACCTAACACTGCTATACCGATAAAAATACATCGTTTTCCGTTTACATCACATCGGTATTATATATTCGCGCCCGTTGTCTCGTCGTCTTAGCATACTACGTAGTACGTGCATGGTGCAACGTGAACAAGTAATGGAAACATTTTTTCATAATAGCAACAGGCGTTGGATTCCCTGCTCCCCGCCCTCCCCCAATCGCTTTGATGTTATTCGAGCGTTCGGAAGACAGAAGATTCTTGGTTACGTGTAACTGCTGTGACCCGGCAAACCGATTTTTTCCGCAAGAAGTGTCCCTTTATCGTTGCGCGGTGATAGCGATTGGTCATAAAACAGTATATTCCTTCGGAGACTTGCTGAAAGCATCCACGCATGGTTCAGAGAAGTTTGCATTATAGTACTACCCTTCGAGTTTATAACATTTTTATGTTACCATCAGTATTCTATGGTATTAAGATTTTCACTCGTTTGTAAAATATTATACCGATAACGCATCCGTTTGTGTATAAATCGCGCGTATTTGTTTCACATTTTTAAAATAAAATACTGTATACGTTCCATTGTTGAACAACAATACTGTTCATTATGCTTCCAATCATAATTATAAATGTTAAATGTATTCATTAACAATTTTCCTGTGCGCCATTAATGCGAATAAATATCAATTCTAATTTTATTTTATTTTGTACGTACATGCAGCTAGCGGCGAATAAACTATTAATAATATTACGTTTTTAAATTACACGTTGTTAGTGGTTTTTTTTCCCCTTTATTTTAGAAACATAGACGATATTATTATATATTGTTATATTAAATAGTTGTTAGATTGCGTGTGATTTTATACGAGTATAAAATATCTTTAACAGTAGAATACATTTAGGTATACTGTATTTTATATTAATGAGGTTTTGACGTGATCAACAAATAAGGGTATCACGCGTCAGCGTGGCTGTGTTTAAAATCATGACATATCCTTAACAATAGTTTACTAATCATTTCAGTTGACTCTGGAAACACAGAAGCCCGAGGAGGTTTGTGAGATCGAAATATTTAGAGTAGAACGTAGGTCTTGGAACGGACTTAGAATTTTTTTTTTTTTTTTTATAAACATAGTTTAAATGTAGTATTTTATTGTAATAAAATGGTTGTATTGTGTCACTATAAAAATATTATTATGTAGTATTTGGCTTATTTTAGTTTTGTGGCACCACGATGTATTTTACACAAACACACACGTACGCATATGATCGGTTCTCAAAATATTTAAGTGGAAAACGTAAATAATATACATTTTAAATAAACCATAAGTTACTTTTTGAACATCGACGAAACAAAAATTCGACCAAGACAAGTAACAAATATTAGAGGTTTTTAGAAAATCATGGTGGGTGTGATTAAATTTGTGAGAAGATCCATAGTCTACGTGCTTGGCGATTGGCAAAATATATTTTCAGCCATTAAAACTCCCACTTATGTTGCGCTCAATCTTTAGCACGGCGATAATGATAGCCGGGTTCCATTGTCAATACAGATTACGTGACGCCCCAAATCGATCGTGGATATTATCCAACGCAATTTACCATCTATTCCGACTGCTGAAGTATTCATCGAGTTATTCCGATCTTCTGCCGTATTAGCTGTTAAAATATACGTTATAAAACATTTCATAAGGCCTGAAAAAATAAAAATGCCTCTGTTAAATCGAACTATCTCTCGCATACACCGATCGTTGTGCTCGACAGGACCGATACAGTTATTGCGACCCAAATACGGGTAATGTGTGTTGTGTGATAATACGTCACAATTGTGATACACTTATTATTATTATTGTAATTATTTAGCACCGCCCCGTATCGTTAGTCCGATAGTATATTATGTGTATCAATGTATTATTACTATTATTATTATTATTATTATTATTATCATCGTCAAACGACGATCGAGGTACGACTAGTCGACTCGCGGTACGCGCGAAAGTGGTGATGAGGGATGGAGCTGTTGTCAACGAAACGTCCGTGATTAAACGTTTAAAACTGTCGAGTTTACGACAAACTTGGAATTTTCGGAGCGCAATCGCGATTCGTTCATCGGTCGATTGAACCGTGGAACACTAACAAAACGTAATATAGATAAGTGTTACGCAATCTAGGGGTCACCAATAATTGAGTACCAAATTAAAATGTTGGTTTTATCTGTACTATTTTTTTTTATAACTTTATATTTTATATTTTGTACAACGCTGATTTTTTATTATTTATTTATGTTTTGGATTAATTAAACTGAAGAAATATTAAAATTGCCTAAAATTAACGATACAATTTGTACGAACACAATTTTCGTACAACAACAAAATTTCGATAGGAAGGAGGGACGTCTCGTCGAGACAAATTAATCTGAGGATCGTGGATCGATTAAAGGTTGCGTACCGCTTATACAGACGATCGCTAAACCCGGTAATGTTAATACGTTCGCGGCGTTTCGCATCGCCTCCGCGGGGGTCGCCCGTTTGGCAGTTAGAGCGTGGGTCAGGGCAGCGCTTGCCCTTCCTGACCCATTTCTGAATAAGGGATGTGCGGGTGAGTGGTTCAAAGAAAACGGAAAAGAAAATTACGATCGTCGTGCGAAACGAGCGCAGGGGAAACGTTCGCGCAGCTCTGGAATTTGACGCGTGTGGGCCCGGAGCCGACCGGAAATCCTGCGCCCCGGGTCGACTGTTCGTACGTTGTCCGCCACGTGGTCCGCACCACGTAGCGCGTAGTGCACACAATAGATATTTGGCTTTGGGCGATCGGCGGCCGCGGCCGTTGTACAATAACGCGTACGCCAACTGCTTGCGCGCGCCGGTTCCGCGTCAACGTTCTCGACCGTGCCAAGCTTACCGTGCGGATGTCTGCCGCCGTCTGTTGTGGCTTACACCGTTCTCGCCGACCCGCGGGTCAGGTCCTTCGTGTTCGTTCGCAAAATCGAACATGCCGTGGACCAACCCCCGAATGAGATCCGAAAACGTTGTCGTTCGACACTGAAAAATTAACAATGATTTCAACAAGCTAATCGATAATCCAATATCATTACGTTTCGATCGCGCATTGTCTTTCCGCCCGTTCGAGAACATCATCTTGCCCAGTTACTGATCTAGATCTGCGCCTCGTACGCCTGCGTGGTGGCGAGCACGGACCGTGTTCGATAGGATTAGTGCGGTAGCCATGAACAGTGTTACGTGTTTTACATTTACGAGGACGGACGATTTTATTCTTCCACAAGCTCCCGTTGTAGAACGCGAACTCTCCGGTAAAACCGAACGAAAGAACATCAGTTACAAACATTTCTGAGCCACGTCCATCGTTATTGCATCTCACTACGATATCACGACGTACACTCGATGTACTCTGATAATAACTAGTTATAATTATTTTTCTTTCCGGTACTCGTGTTGTGATCTCTAAAGTTCTTGACGAAAATTAAAAAAAATACAAATCTAATACGGTTATTATTGAACGGAACTAACAACATCCGCAACAGCTGATAACCGCGTCGACGCGAACGCAATACGAAAAATGACCCCCGTTTTTGATGGTCGCTTTCGACGATCTCCATACCAGTCGAACTGTAAACGACAACGTTTTCGACGAATCGCCCGATCGACGCGCGCGCGATCATAAATCCAAAGGGACAAAGCCACGACGAACACGGTGCAGCGCGATAAGCTGGGCACGGGACACCGTGCGTGACGGGGGACACGGGCGACGAGTGATACGCCACGCCCGCTGAACGGCGTCCGTCGCCCCGTTTGTTTTCTGTACTTCCAGACCACCACGCTCATCGGGCTGCTGAAGACGGCCAGGCTGCTCCGGCTGGTCCGGGTGGCCAGAAAGATCGACCGGTACTCGGAGTACGGGGCGGCCGTTCTGCTGCTGCTGATGGCCACGTTCGCGCTGATCGCCCACTGGCTGGCGTGCATCTGGTACGCGATCGGCAACGCGGAGCGCCGGCACGTGGACAGCAAAGTGGGCTGGCTGGACATACTGGCCAACGACACGCACCAGTTCTACTCGCACAACAACACCGGCGGACCGAGCATAAGGGTAACGCAAAATATCATATGATGTCCGGCGCAACGGAACCAACATTCGACCCCTCCCCCCACCACCACCACCACCAGGCGAGGGCTTTCGATACCGACAACCGGTTTACCGACGGCAATGCTATACGTGACCGGTCGACGATACAGGACGATCAGGGTTCGGATAACAGAATCGGCACGGATCCCATTTGAGATCGATCAGGCCGGAGTTCTAGGCGACAACCGTAGACGTCCGTCTTAAAAACGGAACGCAATGTTCAAACGTTTGAAATAACTGCTTATTAGTCTGTTGGAATCAAATTAGAGGAGTCGAGAATACAAATCTAAAGACTTGGCATGATCGATTTCAAGTAGGCTCCTTGGCGGGTTTGAATGTGTTTTGAAAAATCCGCATTGCTTTGACACACTCGTGTTGCTCATGCGAAAAGCGAAGGCAACGCATATCGTCGGTATCGAATGCCTTTTATATCTGTAGTAGTGACGCGGTTCGCAGGGAGGGAGGATCGTAGTCGAGCGCTTTAGTCGACCAGATGAAGGTCTTTCGAAATCGTGTTCGCGTCGTCGCATTCTGATCTTTCTGCGAATCGAACTCCGGTCGAAACCGATAACCGTATGATATTGGATTTTCGCGGACGGTATGCCACAGTTATATATTTTTATCCGGGGCGTAGAGAAAAAAATAGAAACAATTCTCTACCGAGTTCGAACCACTGACTTTCAACAGGAATTTCGTGTTTTAAATTCTCCAAGTCGAAAACCCGACATATGACCCGCAATGCTTTGATTCGATCCCGTAAACACCGGGGCTGAGTAAAATACTGTTGAGTTTGGAAGACGTGCTGTATGCGATCGAAAGATCGCTCGGAAAACGTTTTCGGAATTATATCGATTCTTCGATTACCGAACCGTGTTCGCTCGTCACATTAATTTACATTAATTCATGATCCACTTCGACCGTTCCGCGTAGTCACAATATCTCGCGGTCTCTACTACAGATTTAGGATTTCCATATTGGTTCAGCCGTCTCTTCGTATGTTGTACGTGCATTTTAGATTCACACGAAATGTTTTTGTTTATTGTTTGTTCCAGTCGAGATACATCACCGCGCTATATTTTACGTTTAGCTCGTTGACTTCCGTGGGGTTTGGTAACGTGGCACCCAACACTGACGCGGAAAAAGCGTTCACCATATGCGTGATGCTCGTAGGATGTAAGTGAACACATTAACTATACGCTACACGCGTGCTATTCTATTTCGAAATATTTTATGTGCACACAAACATTTACGTTTAGAAAATTGTTTTTCAGTTTTTAAATGAAAATTCTGAAAAGTATTCTTGATTCTTTCGAAGACACATATAAGTGCGCATTTTATATTGAAAATAAAGAGCACCTAAATGTTGAAGTACAAAAAAAAAAAAATGTTCAAATGTACCATGATATTATTGTATTATTTTATTGAGAAATTTTTTTTTCGTTTATTTTTATTTATTTTTTTTCTTCGTATTATTTGACACACTCCAATTTATGCATTTTAATGTTTAAATCAAATATCGACTTTATTTACCAACCCTTACTTGGTTTTCAGCTCTTATGTATGCCAGTATATTCGGTAATGTATCCGCAATTATCCAAAGACTATATTCTGGAACAGCCAGGTATCACACTCAAATGCTCAGGGTCCGAGAATTCATTAGATTTCATCAAATACCAAATCCATTGAGGCAGAGACTCGAAGAATATTTCCAAGTAAATATTTTAGTTGGCTTTTCCGAAAGAAGCATTTTATCATAAATATCTTGTAACATCCTAGCATGCTTGGACATACACTAATGGTATCGACATGAACAGTGTACTTAAGGGTTTCCCGGAATGTTTGCAAGCCGATATCTGTCTCCATCTCAACCGAAATTTGCTGAAAAACTGTTCGGCATTCAACGGTGCATCGCCTGGGTGTTTAAGGTAACTAATTGGACTCACGATTTATACGTCTTACGATGTGCAAATAGAGCATTTGTTTTGCAATATATTGTAATCTATAATATATCACACACGAACGTTTAGAGCCTTGTCGTTGAAATTCCGAACGACACATGCACCGCCCGGCGACACCCTGGTACATCAGGGAGACGTGCTCACATCGTTGTATTTCATATCTCGTGGCTCTATCGAGATTTTAAAAGATAACGTGGTTATGGCCATATTAAGTAAGTTCGGTGTTTCGGTAGCAGACGAAATGTTTGACGGTCCGACACTTGATTTGTTCTAGGTAAAAACGATATATTTGGTGAGAATCCATGTAAACATGCCACCATCGGCAAATCGTGCTGTAACGTTCGAGCGCTGACCTACTGTGACCTGCATAAGATCGACAGAAACGATCTTCTCGAGGTCCTAGATTTGTATCCGGAGTTTTATCATTCGTTCAAAGAAAATCTCGAGATAACATATTACATGCGAGATGTGAGTTAGACATAGTTGTCCATTGAATACACCATTAGACCGACATACGTGTTTTGCTCCGTAACATTAGGAAACGCAAGTCGGCGTGGATCCCAGAGCGGGCAGGTACAGCAGAAAAATCCGGTCGAGATCTAGTTCACAAGAACCGATTGGAGGTACGGCCAACATTGGCGCGACGAAGAAATACTATCACAGTTTTCATAGAGGAGTGTCGGAAAGCTGTATCGGCCCATCGGAACCGCTAAGAGATGACACCAATGAGAACGATAACGTCATGTCCGAGTTCAACAACAAGTAAATCGATTCCCATGTTTTACTCAGCAAACTGATGTAAATAAAACCGTTTTGTTATTTTTGCAGTGAAAAATACGCAGAAGGCCACGGAATCCTTGAGTTTTCTACAGACAAAGCTGGCCAAGATGTGACGCCGATGAATTTGAAATTCGACGACGAAGCAATGCAAACACGGGGCTCGACTTTGAACTCTATTTCTGGTAAGTTAATTCCGATTGACCTACCTAATCCATGTATCTTAGACAAGTATTTAATTATTTATGTCGGTACGACGATCAGTATTAATAAATACTTACAGATGGTTGGTGGTTAGACAGAGGACGATAAAGTAGTTTTTAGAATCTCTTTTTATTGTTGTTATTAATTGTATTAATATAATTGCTTGTACCAAAGGTTAACTGAGATATAGAGTAACCAAAGCTTTGTTATGCGCTTCGAACCCTAACAACTAATAGCGTTTCCTTTAAGGTGAATGATTATTCGTTATTTTTATTGTTTGGGCGGGTTCAGGCATGTTCAGCCAACTCAAACGTAGTGTGACTGACATTCGCTTGCATGGCCTATCGCAAAAACAACATGGCAGGGACGAGGAAAATGGGAGATCTGGTAAATAAACGGGATTAACGTGTTTATTATTTGTTTATTCATTTGCCGATTGAGATATATTTTTTTTTGCGTGCATTTTTTCAGGGAACACCGGTGGTTTAAAGACCTCGACATCTCACAAACACTTATTTGCATCTCAGTGTAATGAGAATCAGCCATTACTTGAACACCAGTTGCCCAGTAAGATTTGAAATATTTAAACATCAATATTTTGGAAACCATCTTTAGCGTTATTATTACGTTATTACATTAAACCGTGTACAGTTTCAGAATCGCCCACACTGCATCAACAACACAAGGCAATTAGTAGTGAACATACTAGCGTGCAGAACATGTCAGCAGCTGGATTCAGTACGTCTGCGTCGTCACATTACGGGACCCCAACGGCCCAGAGCCCCTTACATTCCGCTTGTAAAGCACAAACCCCTCCCTTTCCCACCACATCTAGTGAGTCCTTGACATTATTTGACGTTTGTGACAAAAACTTCGGAAACTAGAATCAAAAATTCCAATATCTGTGTTATAATCTCTTGCAATTTAGTAAAAATACAAAGTGGTGAAGCTTATTTAATTTGGAGACGATTCGTGTAAGTAATCAACTGTAAATGATAAGCATCGTTCTGAATTTCAATACAATAGTTCACTTGAGTGGAATCAAGTAGAGCTAAAATGTTGATACACACGATTGTAAATTTGATTTTATATCATCATTTTATACGAACATCAGGAAAAAAAAATGTCTGAACGTGTTTGATTTTAACTATCTAAAAACAGAGTTTGAAATGTATAGAGTTGACGAATGGAAACAAACCGAAGCATTTATATTTTATTGAAATTGTCTACTCAATTAATACGTTCTTCTTATTCCAGTGTCTGTGATCGCTAATAATACGACTGTGATAACGCCTCCATCACCGCAACGTGTCCTGACATGTTCGCAGTGCGGGCACTCCGATGTGCATCATCGAATAGACAGACTCTCCAAGCAGCTCGACAATTTGGAAACGTCCGTGTCTAATGATATCAAAACGATATTGCACATATTAAAACATAAAAACGGCGAGTTTTTGGCATCAGAAGTAAGCTTTCGTTGACATTGTTCCCATGCTCGTATGTAAAACACGTAATCCTTTTTACAGTCGCGACCAGATGGATGTAGATTACGGCCGTCACCTATAAAGAAAACCTCGAGCATACCAACCAGCGATCATTTGCCTAGACCCACGTTGGCCGTAAAATTCAGGTAATAGTCTCCGAAATTATCATTAAAATCTTTCGTACCATGAAATCATCTCATCAAGTGCGATTATCTCGTTTCAGAAGCTCGTCACAAGATGAAATGAAAAGCGAGAGCCGGTGTCGACAGCAAGCGTCTCCGATGCGGCAGTCGTCTGATCCTCAAGGTACCATTCCTAGGCGCAGTTATTCTCAGCCTCACGATCTCTGTCAGGTAAATAAACACCACAACAAACACTATAGATTAATATGGTCCTAGGGAAAAATGGCATTACGCGTACATTACAAACCTGTATGAAAGTAAACACACCGTATAAATTATAATTGATGGATTCTTAAAAAAAAAAAAAATAGAATTTCAATACTCGGGTATCATACATACATTAATGCGTAGTTTGCAATCCATACAATTACAATTCCATTATTCTGAAATACTTCTATTAAAACAATGAGATATTTTATTTTATATAATATTCAGTAGAATAATTTACAATGAAAAGAATTGCAATAAAAATTAATAATTGATTCATTTTGATATTATGAAATGCATTTAGCATCATAGGATTATTCGTTTTTAATTAAAGTAATACGATTATTTTTCGGTTGTGATACATTTTGCCTAAATCCAATTTTTCACTTTTCGCTCAATCAATTGATATCAGTTTAAAATTGAATTGACAATGACTACAATGAAGTATCACGGTAATTAAGGTATAGTTTCATAACGAGGAAATATTGTAGTATCTGAGTTTTATTTCAATCGATTTTACCCAGTTACACTATAATAGTTAAATTGCAATATCTTTTTCTTATTTATTTTTAAATTTAGTGACCTTGTGATCTTGTAGATTACTAGTCTATCGCAAATAATTAATAGTTATTGCTTATACACGGAAAGTTTACAAACATGTAACTAAGTACCTACGTTACATTAATATGGTTATTAATATTATAGCACTCGCCGACCTCCATGTGTTAGTTGTGTGTCTTCAACGACGAGTAATGTAACTGAAATTGAACTTGTATTATTTTCTTTCTTTATTACTCAGCATTAATGGCTACGAGCAATAACGGCTCGTATGCTTATAAAATGTGAGCAGTGAAGAAGTTTGTTGGCAATGTGTGAAACATGTGTGTTCTGCTACTCCATACACATAAATTAAGTTCAAAACGAAAACGTTTTAAACTTTGACCATCTTTGTCAAAATTATATTCGATTTACTTAACAAGAAATCAATCTTCAAATAGTCTGTATTTCTTGCAAGCGAAAAGCTTCTGAAAATTTGTACATACAGCCAAAAAAAAAAATAAAATGCATATATACTAAAAGAGCTATGGAAAACATGAAAACTTACTAATGGTTTAACATCAAGTCGCTATAAAATTCCAAACTCTGAGTTTTAAATCAAAGCGGTTGCATATATAGAATCTAATAACTTATAATTACTAATTATTAAATAACAAAATTGACGGTCTAGAATAATTAGAAAAAATGAATTTTATAGTACTGTCATTTAATGTCTGTCGTCCATAATATTTTCTTATTAATTCAACTAGAAAATTTTTTGTTCAGTATTGCTCACTTAATCATATTTTAATATCATGAAATAATATCATTCACAATTTTAATTTTTTCTGTGACCGCGAAAACAAATTAAAATCATGTATTAGCTACTAAAGTAAAATTTTAAAATGTATACTTCTTTATAATTACTTTAATGTAATATTAATTAGGATCGGATATTTATACACTTAAAATGACTGAAACATGTATGCATTTATGCACTAAAAAATTACCAGTTACGAATTTTAGCTAAGAAAAATATTCAAAAATGTAGAAAAAAATATATTTTAACATTAGTATTACAAATTAAAAATCAATTATAATTTATAAGCATATCATTTTTATTAGTTATTTTTATATTTTATGTTGCTTATATTTACAATATGAACCCAGTTACACTGTGATATAATGTTTTTTATAATTTTATCAAACTTGAATCTAAAAATATTTGAAAATTTGAGGCAAATACAATTATATGGGTCGATAATTTATTATTTATCTACCCGTTAATTTGAATATTTTTAAAAAAAATATTGACAAAATATTGAAACATACATTTATTTTCTTAAAATCTCATAAATATGAATTTTAAATATAAAACCAAAAATTATGCAAAAATATGCAAAATAAAAATAATATTATTCGATTCAGTAGAACGTGAATCATAATGCAATTTCATAAATATCCTATCACTAATTATTAAGTTGTATAACTAGTATAGTTATTTATAAATTCCCTGTATTTTTTGGTTTTCCATAATTGTATGCACGTTAAAGTATTATTGTATATTCATATTTATTACTTTCTGTGACACATTAGCCTCCAAGGGTACAACTCTATAAATAAAATATAATCATCAAACGATATAAATATCATAAAAAAAGTTTTCGGTAGGTATATTTAATCTATTACCAACTAAATTTAAAACTGATTAAAAATTCGATAGTCAAAACGATTATTTGGTAAGAATTGGCGAAACGGGTCGCACCCTATTTTTCAACGGACGATGAAAACTTTATTAGTCGCATTGTTCAAATAATGCTTGGTGTGCTAATAACAAACCATAATCGGTATATTTTATCCAATAACCGTAACGAGATAATATCAAGGGTGATTTAAAATTTCAATCAACCCCGTTTACGGTTTGAAATTTTATAGAACGTACACCTAAAACGAATGAAATGTGATATGTACGGTACACACTTGAAACTTAAGCATCATCGAGACTGAATGAGAAATTTCCTAGTACCGCATACATAATTTATCGTCTAAGAATGTAAGTCGTTTAAACGTAACGCGGAATTCACGGCAGTAATAAAACAACGTTTTGGAAACAATTTTTTTTTTCCGCAAAATAATGAACGTTACAACGAAAGCTTGCTGGAGAAAGCTATCTGATCAATAGCATCGTGGGACTGCGTACAACATGGTTGTGCTGCGCGTAATAACAATACTCGTATGCAACGGTGTTAATAAATGAACCCTAGGACTGATTCGACAACAATATCGAATGGTTATTGTTTGCATTGGGCGAGATTTCAATTCGTGTTGATGAAAACCGATAAACCGCTGAGATGGATTCGATTGGGCTGTATAAATAATTAAATTATTTCTAATAATATCATTGGATTTCGAGTTGATCACATGCATGGTACACGTGCGTTTTTCGCCGATTTGTTCGCGCACGAAAACGATACAAAATCTATACGAATCTGTGCAATATGCGTTTTAATTTATAAAAATATTCACTACACTGCGGTAGGTACGGTTCTCCAAACACGATGCCGGGAGAGAAAAAAATATGAAACATAATTCTTCAGCTATTATGGGGAAACAAATTTTGCGAGCATGATGACCATCAGATTATTTTTTATCCTATGTGCGTAGTATCACATGGTTACTAATATTATGTATCAATAAAAATTACTTATACTGAATAATATATGTAGTTTCTGGTGGAAAAATACCGATATCGCGTGACTACACGTCATAGTGATTCCCAAAGAGTGAATCCAGAAATCTATTTCCGAGCAAGTACTTTCCAAAAATTTCAACAGCGGACCGAACTAAACAAATACCGTTGTTTGATTCTCGGCTAATGTAGTGCCGTTAAATACATTCTCTAATTAATCATCTCGGTAACAAGGAATATTACCGAAATATTCTCCATACTTCGCGGGAAATTTATTTTAAACAATATGGTACTTATACGGATGCTATTAGAACGACATAACCATTCTACAAAATCAAAAAAATGTAAGAGCTGACTTCGACTTGGAAATTTTTTTTTGTATTATTATTATTATTATTATTATAACTATAAAAGTATTAGATACTTCAAAACTTACAAAATCAAAATTCATCTTACCTATTCTCCTTTCATATTTTAAAGTGAAAAATATTTGTTATTCGGATCAACTCTTGGCTTAATTAAACATTAAATTATGAACCGTTATTTTAACATATTTATACGTATAATATTTTCGATAAATTTCTGTTATTGAAAATGGTCCATGAAATTCTTCAAACTTAACACTTAGAAATTTGCATATCACTTTCCCTGATGCAAACCTATAGGAATTTAGCAGTTAAGAATGCTTACGAACCACTGGATTATTTACACGCATTGTACTCGAGTTGATGCGTGGTAAACATGCGTATTTCGAATATTTCTCAGAAATGTTTATCGTAGACATTATGTAATATACTTTATTTCCTTTGTATTACAATGCACAGTATTATACGATTTTCGATACTTTTATGATATAAGCAACTTAGAAATATTTATTGCGAACGTGAAGGGCGTGATGAGCGAAGAGGTAAAAAATTGATAAAATACTCTTTTTTTTTTTTTTTTTTGCGTCTAGTGAACTGCGTCTCCCTACTTGCCCATTTTGCCGATTCAAGCACCGGTGCGGTATTGTTTACGCGCCAGAGTATATTGTGCAATGACAAATTCGTGACACAGTTTACGTTCGGATACTCTCGTGGTGCGTTTCGTAAAAATCGATTGAACTGAAATCTGCTCAAGACGGTCGCAGACAAAAGTTTCTTACACGTTTCGGCTCTACGTAATATATTTAAATATGCACCGTCACGAAAAAAACATGTAGCTAATAAATAATATCCAATTTCGATCGGCGATTCGTCATACACGACGATATAGTATAAGTTTCATTCTTACGTTATAACTTCGTCACCTCTTTACAATGGCCAACATGACAGAGAGCAAATATTACATGGTACATTATAGATTTTGTTTGTACAACAATTTGAATGATAATGGAACAGCGTTTTCCGTCAAGTGAACAGTACCAATATTATTTTATTTATTTACACTCGTCAGAATTGCGAGTTAAATAATTCAACTCTTTAAGGATTTTATTGGTAAATAAATTATTCTTAGTATACGTTCATTTCAAACTATATTGAACGCATATGTATAATACTCAATCGATTTTACAACGCATTGAATACTAGAAGTCAAATATTTACGAATACTCCCTATTTTAAACTATTATTTTTTTTCGTAATTTAGTTCAAACCAAATAGTTTATACAGTATACTTTTTGTATCTTTTACAAGACCCCAGTAAAACATAAAACGAAGTATAATAAAAAGTCCCTCTTCTCGTACATCTAGAAAGCACTTGGAGAAAGTCAAGTTTAATTTTTTTATTTTTTTTTTCACGAAGGGATTTTTACTTTACCATTAAAATTGTTTAAAAAAACAACAAAATATATACCATTGTAATGAATAAGGAAGTACCTACAGCGAAACTTTTTAACATTTTTTTGTTTCGTCATGGAAATATGCAAATTAAAATAGATTATTCACGAGTTTTGATAACATATGTGGATTGTTATTCACTCGGTTAGTGATTTATTTCAAAAATTAAATTTCATTTAGGTTTCACAAAAAATGTTTGATTTTCAAATCATAGTCTATCCGGTTTTTTATCCGTTTTTCTCTTTAACGAATCCCCGGACGTCACGAGGAGCACCATTCATAGGCATTTTATAGAATTTTGCGGTGGATATCATAATCGACAAGTTTAAAGTACTGCTTGCGTTTTAAAAATCATTAGACCATAACCGCGGTGTTACGTTTAATCCATTCCTGGAATCTCTCCTAAATAAAGTAATATTGCCTATTCTGCGCCGACAGAAATGTCACGTTTCACTGTTCGGTGTTCGATTCGTACGGTCGGACATAAATGGTTTTCCGCGGATAGATGCGTTGAAGACATCTGCCATATCATGATTATTATTGATCACTTTCCCGGTACAGCGCAGTTTTTTTCGTTTGTCTATTTGTAGATTTAACGTGTATAGTATATATTTATATTTTTTTTTCTAACTCACAACGTCCAATGAAAAGCGTCGAAAAGTTTTCAGTACGGACTGCGACGTGAGACATGAATGTATTTTTATTTTTTGATCTTTTGTCGCATAATGTAGTCTTAGGGTTTTCGGCGATATCACATATTATTTACACCGTAATACACTCGTATACACTTTAGTAACACTCGTGCGGTTACTGAAACGATGAGTGCAGGCGTTTTTTTTGAGATTCAATATATTTTCGTATTTCGTCTTATACCATTGATATGTTTACAGGCTATCTGGTGTTATTGCATACGTATACTGACATAAGTTCGCGCAAAAAATTAAAAAAAATAATAAGAGTATCAAACTAATCAAAAAATGTACTGTATCACTTTTAACTTTGAATACTTAATAAAACAAAATAACAGAAAATAAATTATAACAGATGTTATTTTGAACGATTGATTTCGTTTAACGAATTTCTATTTTTTTTTTTTTTAAATTAAAATCAAAATTTCAATTATGTCTATCTATTCTAATATGGATTGTATTTCTTTTAAAAGAAAAACAAAATTTTACAAATTCATACTCGATAGTAGTCTTACTCTGAATTTTCTTATTGACGGTTGAATTATAATTTAAAAGATACCGAATTGAATTTTCTATCATTACTTTTGATAGTATATTATCTATTTTCTTGAACTCTGAGAAATACATTTGGGTATTTACTAATATAAGGTTGGAGTTAGAAATTATGTATCGTTCGAGAGCCAAGAATCAGAATTTATAGCATTGTGAATATTGCGTAATGAAAAATCCAATTTAGATATAAAAATAAACCGTGTACGATTGCAATTATTATGAAATGTTATCTTATGTTTTGCAGACCCAACAGAGTCGGTTTATAAGGGACGCGCCAACGGCCAGCCTGTTCGATACGGTCCAAGTGAGTGGTACAAATCTAATAGTAGGTGTAATATAACGTTCAACGGTCTAGTCGTATTTTAAAAACAGTGACGTAATGCGGAAATTAAAAAAAAAAACGTTCCTTATTCAGTTGTGAACACAAATAATTGGTGTTGGCAACTTTACTTTACGGGTCCCATCTATCCAACATGAGATTACGTACTTTATTTCCAATCTAAAGTGACCGTTGTATTTAAACATCAGTGTTCATGCATCAGAAACTATTGTCCCTCGAAACCACAAAAAATAATTACGCGCAATTCACATACTTCACTTTAGAAAAACCGCACAGGTATTGAAATAAATTGAACTTCCAATGCCGCACGCTGGTAATTAGCCGAACAATGTTCAAATACAGATCTATAGCTTTAGCTGGTGGACCGGTCGAAAATGTTTGAGCTAGTTTTATCACCATCGTTCATCATGCAGTATTTCTCTTCCGGGATCCACGTTAGACATTATTGCGCTCGTCGTTTCGCGCACACACGTATAATATATGTACCGTTGTATATTCAATAGATTGTATCACAATCTACGCGTAAGTTGCTTCAACGCACCGCACAAAATGTCGGGGATCTTTAAAACAATTTTTTCCCCCGTAGTTGTACGCCGATTGTAGACGACGAAACTAATATGCCCCTTGCTCTTAACCCGGATTTCCGACGATTCGAACCTTATCGTTCGGTCACTCGCCACTGATTAAAACGCGACGGAAAAAAATGAACGAAAAAAAAATAATAATAATCACTCAAACAAATAATAATTGTGTTCAATGTTCCCGGTGCGTAGCGCGTTGACCGGGACGGACGCGACACCTCCACCAGTGGCTAGTCTGAAACGACAGCAGTTCGCCAGTTTGCGGTGTGCGACCAGCTATTCCAGCGACGAAACGTGATAGAGTTCACGCCACTGGCGCCACTGGCCAGGCTTGATTCGCTACACGAAATGGTACGTAATTCGAACAATTATTATCGCGGTTATTGCACCATCACGAATATCATTATCGTGTCATTATTACAGTTCAGACACATTCTAGATTCAAGAAACACGACTATTTGAGTCTTGTGGCTTGCTTACTCCAACACTGTCGGCTTAATTGTGTTTAATATTGTTTAACGTTTCGCAATGTTTTTGGTACCTAGCACACGGTCTGAAGGATAAAATATTTTACTTTTATAAGGTTTCGATCGGTTTGAAAATCGATCGATTTTTTGTTTTATGCATACTTCGGTTACGATAAAAACTTTCGGACGGTAAATATGCATCGAAAGTTGGACCAGGAAAGTAGTCACTAAACTAGAATGGTTTTTTCATTTTTCAGAAGTTAAAAAACTTAACGATTCTATTAAATACTAGAAAGTCAGAAGTTTTTAAATAATATTGAATTGCTCATTTCACCATTTTTAAGACACTGTTCCTAAATTTCACAACATTGAAATGATATCGTAACTTAATATGATCATATTAATATAAGTATTTCTAAGTATACATTTTTTTATCCGTTCAAAATTGTTTATCTGCTTATCGTGGGTATGAATATTGTTTTTGAATATATTCATACATATAATGGCAAATAACACTCGGCTTCAGTGTTTTGACGACTACATCTAAAACTTATAATACAATAACATGTAATGAGTTACTCGTGTCTAATGTTTGATTCAATAACGTTAATTTTATGCACAAAGTTGATCACATTGTTCCCTGTTCTACAGGATACATCCGAAACGCAGAGCCGCACGAGCAGTACGACGACAAGCCCAACGCATCACCAACAACAACAACAACAACAACAACAGGGAACTGGATTTTAGCGTCTACCGCAACGTCACCATATCTAAGGGCGATCATTCACACGAGCTTGTTTTTGACTCTTATCGTTACTTTTTATTTTTATTTTTTACATAATATAAATCACGGAAAGCTTTGCGCTCGAGTAACGTATATGTCCTCCACTAAATTGACAATTTTATTCATAAAAACACGTTTTTAATGGTATATGTAATACAAAAAAACAAAAAAAAAAAAAAAAAACATTTATTTAGCGTTATTTTTGTTAAATCTTATTTACGGTTTTTATACGCTGTAAAAAATAAATAAATGAACAAATAAATAAATAAAAGACGAATAATTTTTTATAGGGGTATTAGAAGATCGAATTTCATTTTAGGTAGACAGGCGGCCGACGGGAATCTATGATATTATTGTATTATATACTTGGTTTTTACTGTAAACTATGCGAAATATTGAATTTTTGTATCTTTAATTTTAGGCATAATTTGCTTATTTTTTATCAATAGCAATTTTTAAAACACCATTTGCTTTTTAGAAAGCCATTTGTACTATTTTTTTTTTCTCTGTTATAGTAAATAGTTAACGATCGTTTATTAATATCTCTATGACATTGTTATCATTGAATCCAGCCTTCAATTATTTGTTTGATTCTAAATGATTTTGTGATAATCCGTACGGTTACAATAGTACTACCTATATAATTTTATTCGGAAAACATATTCGATTAATAAATGTATCAATAACCTGTTCGTTTTTATCGTTATTTAATAATCCGTAGACTTTCCACCTCGCTTTTTTTCTGTATATCATTTTCCCGATGTTCATAATATATATATATATCGTGGTAACGCAATATTTTAATCGTAAAATTTGTCCGTGCAATAAAAATGTTTAATAATAATAAAATTGTTTCTATCCACGTGCTCACGTTAATGTAATGGTATTGTCAAATTTTTACATTTTATATTTTATAAGTAAACGAAAAAAATAAAAATAAAACAAAATAATTATTAAAAATGAACACCAATATTATATTCCTGTTAAAATTTGTATACCGCCGTCAATGTTTTGTTTTGTATCGTTATGTTATTGAGCCATATATTATGCATTAAGAACCATCAACTGTTGTAGTCTTGAGCAGTACATATAATATTCCAAATTTGCAACAAGACGCAAAAGAGAAAAAAAAAGAAGAAAAAAAAAACTATTTACCGACTGTTGTACTATTTTCGATCGAAATAAACTGTAGAAAAAAAAGTTTATTCAAAAAGTGTTTATTGTAAATCAGGTGTGCGTTCATTCAGAGTTCTACACAGATCCTGGTGGAGACTTTGTACGAACGAGGATAACCGCAAAGGTCCCGTTAACCGTGATTTATTCCAATGTTCGATTTGACACATTTCGCGCAGATGAATGAGAAAAAGCAAAGAGAAAAAAAAACGCGTCCTCACTTGTAAATCAATGTTTGCGCTGTGGTTGAATCGTGTGTTCGCAGTCGTGTAGCCGGGTTGACACTTTATGTTATTTTGCCTGCATCAATCATTTAAAGTCGTTATAAAACTACCGGTCGTGTTTAAAAGTAAAATAAAATGTTTCATTTGGAAAAACAAACAATGAAATAGTATTATTATATCGTCCGCGAATTAATTATTCATTTGTTTTTCTTCGAATAATTAACCATCACAAAAAAAATAATAGCGCGGTTAACGTATACGAACAATAGTGTACAATTATAATTTGGTATAATAATAATAAATATAATTATAATAATAACCTTTTTTATTAAATATACCTATCCCCATCAAAACATGTACATTTTTTTTTTAGGTTGTATGTCTTATAGGTTAAATACTTATAAGTTAATATTCTGGTACATTGAATACACAAGCGCATATTTTAGTATATTTCAAAACATTTCAAGCAAACAAAACGTTTACGTGCGAGTTAAAAAAAAAAAAAATAACCGAATTTCAACCACGACGCGCCTAAGCGTACAACAATTTCCTACGCCACACCACTGAGCATAACCGTTATATTACTTATCGTTAACATACAATGTGTTTGTTGAATAAAATATCTTAGTCGATTTCAATAAATCCGTTTAAATACCTAGGAAATCGTTTTTAATACTAAGCGCGTTGCAACACAAATAGTTGAAATGCTTCGGAAATACGATACACCTATGTTCGAAATTATGTTATAAAATTTGAATGTATATAAATATAAAAATGGGTTATTGAACAGCATAATTAAACTGGATAGTCCACGGAATCCGGATTTCCTTAATCCGAATAATATGGATTTGTCAAATGTGGATATGCCACAAACGTACATAAAATGTATGTGTAATCGGACGACATATTATATTTTACAAGATCATTGTTTAGTTATGTACTTATTGGTTTGGCCCCAGAAGTTTATTGTAATTTATTCGATATCGTCTCGTTCTACCCCGGAATTATGGTACACATCCATACCAAATATGTGAAAAGTTTTAGGCACGGTTGAATTTTTACGATATTAATTTTTCAATCTGAGGTTTTCAAATGAATCGATATGTACAGCTGCTTTAGGTACGACGCAAAATCGAACATTGTAACACTCGAATGCAATAGCCTTTTTTTTTAAAAAATATTTAGTTATATCAAAATTATTACGAGCATCTAATAATAATATAAGTATATAATAATACTTTTTATATTTGTGTTAATTTATATATTTCTGAACTACGTAAGAAAAATTAACGTTTTTAGCGAATTTTTCGAATTATTGCGTTTCTTATTCGTGAGCGTATAATTTTATCAACAAGTAGAGTTAATTTACTTTTTTTTTTTTTTAAGATCTTCAGAATTCTTTTTCTGATTTTATAACACTTTGTTAAGTATGGTTTCCGTATCATGGTTTTTAAAAATACTATCTTTTATAGGTACCCTTTGAATATAATGTTACGGCGACAAAATATTACTTATTACAATTTAATTAGCTGTATTGTAACGCATTGAAACTCTTACGGATCATATGATATAATATAAATGTTTATTAACTATAACAAAAAAATAGGTACCGCGTTACACACTCTTCAGTCTAAATATATTAAGAAGTTCTTACCTGATTTTATAACTACGGAAAATGTCAAAGAGTTATCGTAGGTACGAAAATGCACTGAAACTCTTGCAGCACAATCAAGTGAAGCGACGAATTGTATTGTTGGTAATTTAAATATATGCGTGTATACAACAAACATGTTTTTATGCAAAACCGAACAGCATAATATTTAAAACATTCGATTTCGAAATGAACATATTTTTTGCTAAGATAAGTGACGTTTAAAAGTGTCATCACTGGGAGGCTGCTTTTATCAAGCTTATTCGTGTGCACATTGTAACTTAGCAAACACTCTTACTGTACCCTTGAGGTATAGATTGTGTGTGTGATAATAAAGGAAAAAAATAAAAAAAAGATAGGTGACGCGGAATACTTTACACATTGAACATAAAACATAACCATCAATGTATAATTGGAAAGTGTAGCCCACTATATTGTTTAAAAGAAAATTAATCAAAACCATGTGCAAATTACCTAGTGGATATTTAAGAGGTTTTAATTAAAACTAAGAAATTAAATGATTAAATATTTTATTTGTGTTTAATGAAATCAGAACATATTTCTGTTACAAACAAAGGTGAACTGTATTTAAAATTAAAACAAATATACCGTCTATTGAAATTGTATGTGTAAGTTATTATCAAATCTATGTAAAAAAAAAAAAAAATTAAATATCAGAAATTTTAGAACATTACTCACAAAGTAACAAAGTTGATTAGGATCTAATTAGTTACAAAATACTTACTCTAATAGGTACTTAAAATATATGCACCTTATAATTTTTTAAATATTGTACAGCTTGACTTATAGATGTGAAATACGATCATGCCAATTTTTTTTTTTTGTATTTGTTCCTCATAATCGAATTGTCATTGATTCAGCTCGTATCACTTAACAATAGAAATTACTACATTTGTTGGCAAATCGGCACTATGGAACTGTCTGTTATACATTTTATGGAAATCTCTGCTGTATTTGTTGGTTTTAAAAAATAATTAATAAATATTAGAATAAGTCAATTAGTAAAATATACTATCAATTTTCGATGTTAGTTAGGCTAATTAATGGTTTACTTGCCGATAATTCAGATAGAAATGGACAAACAGATTCCATGTACGATTTCAGAATGTAATCAGAAAATATATGGCCTGCACTTTAATTTGGACACGTATTCATTATTTTCAAAAATCCCTCTTCTACTTTTTCAAATATAAGAAACGGTAGTCCAACAAAAGATTTTAGTCAGATGTCCAATTCATCTCCATTCGTCATTTATGATATTGGTAATCTATTGTATTCTTGCGTCTAAATATAAATAATTATACACAAATAATATAAATAAAAATTTAAATTAATATTATTTCAATTATCTCACACCACCTACATTGGCATAAATGGATTCTATCATCCAATAACATTTATTCTAGAAAACATTGTTTTTATGGTTTTATGTAATGTTATTTCAAAATCAAAATATACTTTTATTTTATAATTTTTGTTTTTAAACATCTATCAAATTTAATTGGCAGACCGAAAACTCTTGAAAATTTAATACAAGGTTCTTAATAAATTAAAATTACCGTAACTATAATATCGGTGATCGGTTTACTCAAATTTTTTTTATAAGCCCTTAATGCTCAAATTTGTATAAAATGTGTAAAAATCACGATAATTTGCAAGTTATTTTGTAGATAAAAATTCATAGAATTTTTTCTGTTCATACTTAAGGTTCAACATTTTAACACTAGGTTATCTATAAGCTACTCTTCAAAAATCTTTAAAAAAATTTCTACGAGACTTAGAGGAAAAAATTTTATGACTGTTTGAAATATAAATATTTATGAAATTGCATAAAATAGCGATTTATTCTCAAACGATTTTAAATATTTGTTATAATTCAAAAAGTATAAGTCGCAGAAATTAACGTTCCGACTTCGTTGGAATATATACATAACAAGTTTTGTGTATAAACAGTCCTTCACTTTTCCGTCCTTTCGTGTACGATTATATCGATATTTAACCAACGTATTAACCAACGCTAAATCCTTGCCGTTTTCAGATTGTATTGTTTTTAATTCATTCTACGTATTTAAAACAGGATTGCTACATACGAACTGTACACGCGGTGTTTTAAATCGTGACTAAATTGACCACATCAGCAATCAACGAGTAAGCATTGTCATGTTTACAAAATTATTATTAATTCGCTATAATGGATTATTGTTGTGAGAAATATAAAATCAAACGTTCATTAAATCCTAATATACTGATTTAGTTTTATATTATCTAATATATCGCACTCCGGTGACTGTATTTAAATAAATCGATAATGAAACAACCATATATTCTATTATTTAAGTTAAAATTTACCAAAAAAAAAAAATAAATAAATAAATAAATAAATAAATAAATAACGTACGGAATTGTATTTTTATTACGGCAACGTTGCATTATAACACTATACGGAATCGTGTCTTAAACTTGGAGCAAAAAAGGTCATTTTAAACAATGGACGTACGGAATCGTGTTTCACCCCAATTTTCACTTGGAAATATTGCTAATATGATAATATGAAAAAAATATTAACTGTGACATTATTATTATATGTCTTCATTGAATAAGACAGATATATTTTAATGAAATAAAATAAAATATTTTTAAATATCAAAATATACGTCTCTTGGTGTTATTTGTTATTATTTATTATTATTTTTAGTCGTGTTTAAAAAAAAGGTAGCTCCAGTAGATCGCTTTAATACTATAAGTTTTAATTATTTTTCTACTGTATTCTAATTCACACTTCTACCTATGTTACACTAAGTTATAATTGTATTACATTATAATGGAACAATTTCCATAGGAGTTATATAATTTTAAACCATTTAAATGTACACAATGCGTAAAAAACACGCGTCGATCAGTGTTGGCAAACTGGTGATTATTTAAATAGATTGTTAAATAAATTTCAGCATCAAGAAAAAAAAAAATCATTTTAATATTACCAGTCAGTGAAGATACGAATGGAAACATATTTGATTACCAACGATTACAAAAACCGTTACAAAATATAGTTCTATACTGCGTCTATCAATAACTTATACAAAGGTGAGTGCTCACTGGCTGAAACCCGTTCCCACTTTTTTCCATATTCATTATTATTTATTTTTATATTCATCCAGGGTTAAAGATAGTATTTTAAAATCACGGTAATATCTGTGTAGATAACCATGCTTAAATCGTTATCATCAGTCTTGTAAAATATTCGAATATAAGTATTCAGATAATTGTATTTAAATACTTTTTGAAGTATTTTTTGGTATTCCAAATACAATTTTTTCTAAGTATTTTTTAATTATTCTGAATATTTTTTAAAAGTACTTTTAACAACATTTAAATACTTGTATTTAAATACTCTCTCTCTCTCTATAGTTTCAATCCGTGGATTGGTTTGCAGCCATCTCTTCCTTCTTATCTTGAAATAAGACATGGCTGTTACTTGGGATATTAATACGGTGGTTTCCCGTTGCCTTCCGTATCGCAGTGCAGCCATCAGTCGTACAGTTTCCCGTATCTGTTGGCTGCTGTCTGGCGTGTAGATGATTAACTTACACCCAATATTATAATAGCTGCTACCCTACTACAAGCCCCTTTTAGTTGTCTTTTATAAGATGTGGTTGGATGTCGAGTCCTTCTAATTTGTGATTTTTTGTGTATGGTTCTTGTTTAGGTCTCTTTCTCTCTCTCTATGGATTCAATCCATAGATTTATTTTCAGCCATCTTCCAGTCTTTCCTCATATCCGCCTTCCTTTTCATTTCCACATATGAGTCACATCATTGGTCCTTTATTATCTGTTGAATGAATTTAAATACTATAAAATCCTTTTTGTAAATTATTTTTCACAATAATTTGATTATTAATAAAAATAATATTTCGTTGACAATATATTCATGATTCTCCGTGAATACCCGTATTAGTATATACTAATATACTATATACCTAGTTATAGTTTTATTTCGTTTTGTTATTAAATATAAATAGACCCATTAAATATAAATATACTGAATCATCAGACATGTCAATATTATATCATAGTATTTGTGAAATGGTTAAAATATATGATAATAGAGTGAGTGACATAACAAGTATACTGATATAGTGATATATATACGAGTATATATGTATATATAGTATTGTATACGGTACAATTTAAAAAAAAAAACTTTTATTTGTATTCAAATACTTAGTGAGTACTCATAAAATACATTTTTATTTAAGTATTTTAAAAGTATATTTAATACTTTTTTATTCAAATACTAGTATTAGTATTTTTATACTTTTTCAAAAGTATTTTTTACAAGACTGGTTATCATATATTTACCTAATTATAACTGTTTATAATCATAGTTCATAGATATCTTTGATTAGAACTGATGTTACCAACAATCATAACATCATAAAGTTATTTCTTCTACAATTAGAAATATATTAACTTTCTGAATTTGAAGTTTTACAACAATTTTAAAAAAACTAGAGGTTAGAAAGCTTACACGTGAGTATGGTCGTTTATAACTTCCAAATGTTTTAAATTATAGCAAAACATCAATAGAAATGCATTTTTGCAAAATATCGTAATATGAATTTAAGAAATGCTTATCACTAGTTAATATATTCAAACCCTAATCGTTACCAACATTTTAAATCTCTGATATGGACGCTCGAAAAGTAATAGATAGTAGTAGATATTGAGTAGCCCGGAAGTCCATTGCTTGCTATTAAATATAAGTTTATAAATTGCGTACGTCCTTTATATTATACATGGAAAACGTTTTAAAAATATTTCTCGTAAAAATCTTAAACTAGAAAAAAGTCCGATTTACAAAAAAAATATCAGAATTTTCGTCATAAGCCTTTAGTACACTGATTTTTTTCTGTTTTCTCGAATATTTATGACGAAAATTGGCCACTATGTATGTATTTGAATAATATCACTTTCAGCGAAATAGTAAAGCTCAACATAAATAATTTTTTAAATCGTTATCACAACCTATCTAAAGCGTTCGCATAATATGCAAACAGCGTATGTACCTAATAAAATAAATATTTTGATCTAACGATAAAACGTCCAAGCCGTTATTATTAAATATTTATACGAAAAAAAAAAAAAAAAAACGTTAATGGTTATGACTCTACGCTTTTATATCTTATAATCAAGGCTGGGCATTAACGAGTTAATAAGTTAAAAGTTAAGTTAATTTTAACTTATTAACTTAACTTACTAGTTTGCTGTTTTAATTAACTTAACTTTAACTTAACTCATTAGGATATCCGTTAACTTAAAATCAACTTGTATTATTTTTAAAATTTCCAATTAGGTTAATTTTGAATTTTCGTTGTTTTAATTAATTTAATTCGTAGAATATTAGAAAATATTATTAGAAAAAAAAGATTTAATGAAAAACAAAATAATAAATAATAGTATAATACAATGTGACATTTAGACCATTGTCGCCCCTATGACCGTAATATAAGATTTATCAATAGCTATATGAGCCCACGAAGTCACGTTTAAATGTTTAATAGCGTAATAATAGCGGGCTTAATGGCTTATTATCATTATTATTAGCCATTAGGTCTCATTAGTTATTTCTTATTATTTATTATTTTATATATTTATTATATTTGTACGATTGTCGATTATCATGAATTGTGACAATTTCTATTTATTTGTTTATTATATAAATTTATATTTAACATTTAATATGTTTTAATTGTACTACAGAAATACCTACCTACCTATAGTGGTGTAATATACATTTATACATTCTTAGTTCATAGTTTTCATTCCTCAGTTCCTCGCTAGTTTGATCAGTCGCTTACACTGCTGCAGTTTGTCAGTAATAAGTAATAACTAATACGTTTTCAGTGTTTTCACAATTATATGGTTATATTAACTTAACTTATTAATTGAAGTTAAGTTAACAATATTTGTTAACATAATTTAAACTTAATTGATTTATTAAAAAAGTCTATTAACTTAACTTTTAACTTAATTGAAAAAAAAAAAATTAACTTAACTTAACTGAGTTAAAAAATGTCATTAACTTGCCCAGCCTTGCTTATAATTACTTACCTTTAGTTCAGTGTTGACCATTGCTGTGTCAATACGTATCGCATGTCATACATAAATAGGTCATGTATCTTAACAACAATCATCTTTCAAAACGTAATCTTTAGTTATGTGCGTCACCTTTTTCATCTCTGAAGATGTAGGTATGGTAAGAAAATTAAAAATTTCAACGCACCGAACAGATATGCCTCACTCTTTAAAAACATAATTCTGCTGCTAGAAATATTCAGCTCTCCTCCAGTTACTGATAAGCCTTCTACCCAAGGCGAAATCGTGTTCGATTATAACTCTGTACCAGATGGCAATCTGACTCATAAACCACCACCTATATACGAGTATATCAAAAATATTTCCAATATTCAGGTTCTTAAGTGCAATATAATTTTCAATGTGAGGTAAAATGGCTTTACCTTTTAATTTCAAAATATTTTCTAAATATAAAACTATCGAATTGCAGTCAACATTAAAATAGTTTGGATTATCTCATGAGTTCAGATAATATATTATTCCACACATTTGCACCACACTACACTCCGCATTCTTCCAATCAAAATAATCGTATCCTACTTCTTTAAGGTAAACGCGATTTTGCGGCTGATCACATTCCGATTCTTTCGTTTGTTGTTTCGGAATGCGTTTTTAAGTTAGATGTGTAACGGTTGTACGCTATGTAGTTCAAATTGATGTTTATCTTTTTATTTTTTCTGATTTTCTTTCTTGTAAAAAAATATGTTTTCATATAGGGATGATAAATGTATGACGAATTATCTCATATATTTGATTTTAAATGTCTTAATACTATTCAAAAAAATTTGAAAAATTAATAATTTTTTAAATACACCTGCTGTTCATGTTTACTATTCTTGTAACAGTTTCCCATTTTTTATCAGACACCAACCTATCTCCACACTTTTTATTCCAGAGTGTATTTTTTTTTTTGTACCTCAAATATAAGAATTTTCATATTGACCTTACAAAAATATATAATATTATATTATATTATACTTCAATCATTATATTATATTATAGTTAAACAATTTATATTATCCGTTTATCTATTCGTAAACCATATAAATAAATAAATTAATAACTTAATAAATCGTAATATACGATGGCTTTGAATTCGTCTACCGACAAACACACAACCAGAAACTCAACTAAAAAACCACTATTGCCTATCGCGTACGATAATTTTTTTTTTGTTGTTATCTGAATTCAACACTATCTGTATCCCATACATTTTTTTGTTGTTTTGTATTTTTTAATAACGTATGAAATACAAAAACTTGGCCACCCAAATTCATCGACAAGATAACATATTATAAAACATGCCACCGAATACTATGATAATATATCAGAATAAGTCAATATTATCAGAAAATATTGTTTCCTTTTATAAGCGAACGGACCGCTATTCTTAATGACATGATATGATAAATAATAAAATGGTCTTCATGTTGCATTGCAGAATTGTTTCATGTGAATAATTTATAAATTTTAGCTGTCAATAAAATAATATTATACCTATTTTTTACTATAAATACTATATTTATGTTGTATATTACATTTTAATACTCGTCGATTGAATTGTTTCTAAAATGGAGTAGTATCTTTACATTTTTATTATATTTTTTACATTACAATTTTATTCAAAGTTTTATTTATAACAATACCTATCAAAAAAAGCAAGCTATTAAAAGTTAGTTTTATATGCTTGAAACTAAGTATACTTGATACATCACTCGTAATTATATATTTTTCATGTTTCAGATAATAAAATCAAATCAAAAAAATCAACAATTCTTATTAGTATAACAATAAAATGCCAAGAAATATTTACGAAAAAAAAAATAAAAAATATAGTAAATAATTGGAAGAGATAAGTCAATACTTAAAAGTAATAAAATAATTTTATTTGCCATGTCAAACTTAAATTCTAGCCATCTCAGTAGATAGTATGATAAACTTCGTAAATGGCTAAAGTTTTAATAAGTTTTTAGAACCCGTATCATTATCGAAGAAAATTTAAGACACATCATTACACTTAATGTAGAATACACATATATACGCTAAAATTTATTATAATTATAATAATATAAAAGGTGAAAGAAATAAAAAAATAATTTATAATAATAAATCATTTCAAGTATAATTTTTTACATAAATTATTTTTCAAAAGTAACTACTTTAAGTATTATGTGATATTATTAATATTTTACAATGGTTTTCATTAAACTTTTTTATAGTTATTATTAGGGCCCCAAAGTTATAGGAGCTAAAAAATCAAAATATGCGTGCATATATGCACACAAAATTGCGAATTTACATACAAAATTTAAAATATGCAAAAAAATATTCTGAATTTAAAAAAAACACATCTCATGTTGTTTATAAGCTAATAATATACATAAAAAATATTCATAACTGAAAAAAATTGATTACTGATTAGCATTTTGATGATAAAATAGAAAGTATTAAAAATAAGTATTTCAGCATTTTAGCGTGATAGACTAACTGCGTATCACATCGTTGTTATTAAATAAATTATTGACTGTGACGATGACAATAAATACATTCGTTGATAAGTTTGAATTTTATGCTCAATATTAATTGAAATATACCTGTTAAGAAAAAATAAAATCAAAAGCAAATAAAAAGAGAACTCGTAACTTGAAAATTGATAAAATGTTTTTAAAAAAATTATAAGATATTTATAATATGTGTGTAAAATCAATAAAATAAATATTTATCTAAGATGTACAAAATATGCAAAATAAGTATTTTCGATTTTCGATTTTTTAATTCACCATTATATACTTTATTTTTCCATTTTGGTCTGCAAAAATTGATACCTTGCAGAACAATATCTTTTTTTTCCGAACCCTAGTCAATATAGATATTCTCGTATGAAAACAGAAACAATCCGGTAAATATAAAAATAGAATAAATTGTAGAAATTTAATTATATGTGAATGATAAAAAATTAAAAAATGTCTAAAAAATTTGTCATTTTACTTTACTTAATAATCAATGAATTGCTTACAGTGCAAAGTTAAAGTCATTAAATATCAAAATATTAAATGTCGATGTTCCTATGTTCTTCGCAAAATCTTCAATTTTAATATTGACCGTCTAGAATTGAAAGGAGATATGGATATGAAGGAAAATGACTAGAACAAGCTCGATAGAACATAAGACGAATGAAGCAGTGCTGAACGAGATTAATGAAGAAAGAACAGTAATGAACACAACAATGAAAATAACAATAAAGCTAATTGGACTTCTGCCAAGACACAATGAGTTCATCATTATTATTATGGAAGGAAATATAGAGGGTAAAAGAACCAGAGAAAGACCGCGTAAGTCCTTCTTGGATAAATTTTCCAACGAACGGGTTGTACTTTTTACCAAAGTCTCAAGAAAATGGCATATTACAGATATGATTAGCTACAACAACAAGGCTTAGCCTTTAGAATCTGATGATGATGATGGCAAAAAAATCGATTTGAAAGTGCATTCCTTCAACTCTATACATAAAAAGTCGTTTAATATACCTCAGTCTAATAAAAATTATGTCTTTGATATTTTTATGTACTGCCACATACGTGTATGATAAAGTCAATACAATTTGAATCCATTGTTTTGTTTTCTTAATTCTATTCTAACATTAATTTCATTAGAAAACTTTTTGGAAAAATAATCCAACTAAATAAACTATGACTTTTAATTTTTCTATAGCCTTTAATTGAATTTATTCGGTGATTATTAACTCTACTATAAACTTTGGCTTATCTGAGAATAATTTTTTTAAAAAAAAAAGCAAAATCGTCGCTTTTAATTCTAATATAAATTGTTTTTGTGCATTATTTGGCATAAAATGTCTTCTACGGTTTCAGTTGCAAATGCATTTGCAACCCTCTTTTTTTGTACAATTTACCGGGTAATTACTATAACCATCTACACGTTTATAGAATTAACGCTGTAACGAGATGAAAATTAACTGAATTATAATGACATGGTCGGATATTCAAACGGAAATTATAAATAATTACAATTAGAGAGAAATTCTGGGTACGTTTAACTAAAAAATGTAAAACGACCGCCGCAAAACATATTGTATTCGTCGCGCATGATATATTAAAGTTTATATTTAAGTTTCTATCTTCATGGAATAACACAATATTATGTATTTGATAAGTGAGTACCAGTTTTAACATTTTTAAGCTCAGCTGAATCTCGTGTTCAAAATGACTATTAAACAAATAAATACATTTATTTTTTCATTGAATTGTATAAAGATATTTATAAATTTAATACATTTTTCTTCCTGTAAAATAAACATTAGTATATTACGGATAAATATTCAAATAATATAGCCTTAATGATGTCTAGTAATATTTTTGTTCTTAAATATTCAACATTTGTTAATTTAGTACTCGTATATTATTCTTTATTCTTTATTTTGATTTTATGTTATTTACACCATGTAGCATCTACTTACAAAAAATCATCCATTTCATTAAGTCAAGATTCAATTCATGACATTTATTCACTTAGTTAAACGCCGTTTTTCTACTTTAAATGGACAATTTTTCAACTTTTTATGAAGCGTGTAAAACTTTCTTTTATCAACAATTGCGTAACACTTTATTTTTATTAAAATCTTATAACGAAATCATAAAATATGTTACAATTTTAAATATACAATTCCTTAAATAAGGAAGTTTGTATTATGTTTCGTTATTTGTTAATATAATATAAGACTTGTACTAGGTTTACATGAAACTATCTGAATACTTTTGGTATAGGTTGTGTGTATATGTGTGGTAAATATATAATATTATAAATAAAAAAAATTAAAGTTATTTTAAGTGAATAATTTTTAATATGAGCGTTGTCTTTAATCGATAGAAAGTTATAAGTGAAAATACTATTTTTTTTTTTTTTTTTGAGATATTATTGACCTAGTTACTTTTTATCTTAACTGGTAGTTTTTACTATAAACTAATGTGTCAAGATTGAAATAGTGGTTTTTTCATTCGAAACGTTCGTCCTCCAAACGGAAATCGAAACCACCAGTGACCTGGGGGCCTATTCAGAAACTCATACGAATAGGATCAGTATACGGAAATTTCATTTCCACACGAATTTTCACATGATCTTAACAAACCGTATTCTGAAAACTTTCCGTATACGGATATAATTATGTCAAGTGAACGATATTCACTCGATTTCTTCTAATGGGTTTCCGTATGAGGAAATAGGTTTCGTGTAAAAAAATAAAATTCGGCCCGCAGCTTTATATATTAGGGATAGCAGTTAACGTTTTTCGGGGTCTAGTGCCAACTCTCTTCGAATGAAAATAACATTTCAAATATTATAATTATACATATATATATATATATTTTATTTATACAATAATACTTAAGTTTATATTTTATAAATATATCTTATGTTTATGTATTAAATAATATTCTAAAGTTATTATCTAATAATGAGTTTAACAGGTTGACTGCCACGGCAATTTTTACATACAAGTCAAATTGTTTATGTGACACATATATGGGTAACACTTGATTTGCCATCTTGTTTCTGTAACACACCTGTATGTCACATAACATAATTCGTATTTTTATCGTGGCACACTGGTGGGTCATGTTTTTAGTATTTTTCTAATCAATTTTTAATCAGAAAAATTCGAAGCAAATTTTGGATTTGATAGCGCGTGGGAATTATTTTTTTTTTCAACATTGATAAATCAATTTTATATTGAGGTATTTGAAATCCCCTTTTAAATCTGTTACCCATCGCTAATAAAACATGATATGATTATTTCAATATAATATTAGTAATAATGTGTTGTGAATGTTCGTGACCCGTACTTGTGTCTCACCATAATTTATTGATAAAAATCAAACTATAAATTGTTATTCATTATTATAATGTTATATTCTGTACTTTGTTAAGTTTTATTTATTTTCATTATATCCAATATGAATTCTAATGATATTTTTGATGCCCTCAATGAAAGTTATGATGAGTCTTTGTTTTCTATGTACGACACTGATTCAGACCCAAATTTGAATTTAAAAATTATAAATTACTAAACAAATAAAGTAAATTTACATCGTTTTTTATGATTTTATTATGTGTCAAATTTTTCATTGTGAAAATCAATCAATCTGTGGGTCACACTAAAAAATGGTTAAATTTTGCATTAGAAGACTATAAACAGTATAATATCTATTTGACAAAAAATTATCAAAAACTGTATTGATAAGTTATGACAAAAACGGTTTTGACAAAATCATTATTTTTCTCAAAAACATTTTGGCAAACACCATGTGACTCATATATAAGCCAATTCAGCTCTAATCATTATCCGTTAAATGTTTATACATTTATTTCCTTCACGTAGGTACTGTAACACGTTTTTTGTCATAATAAAATGCGGACGCAGATGAGATTAATGATAACTTACTCTACGACGTAAATACTAAATCGTTATATTGAGAATCCAATCCAAAATAATACGTTAAATTATGTTTCAAATAAACTTGTTGTTACGTTATATTGGTATGTCATGAAGGTACTATATTTATAAATTGTATTAATTGGGTTTTGATTCTCTCCGACTTTATGTCACCCCGCGGCTCACATCCGAAAGGCCTTAACGTACACGATTGTATGTCTAATTTTTGTTTATCGATTCTTCATAATTAAGAATTGTAAATTGTTGCTTTCCACGTAATTTTAAATTTTGGTTATTCATTTTATGGTTTAAGTTATTTATTTTAATTTTATAAGCAATCAAAATAGATTACTAAGTTACTATAGTATTGGAAGGCTTGGAATTAAATTTAACACCCAGGTTAGTTTTTCCAATTGTTGCTTTAAAACAGCCTGTGTAAATGTTTGGATTTGTTTCCCCTCTAATAAATCTTCGTGACTTCTCAAAACGTCTATAATGGCAGCCTTTTGGTCATTAGCCACCGATTTAATTTTTTTTTTTTGTTATATCCGATGACATTTTATACTACGTATTGTAAATAGAAAAAAAAGTATCAAACGGATTTAATTTGTGCAATTTATAACAAATCGTTATAATCAAATAATCAATAACAATGTCTATGTTATTTGAAGGGTTACGAGGAAAAACAATCAAAGTCAATATTCTAAAATAACTAGTATTACAATTTTAATGTTTCAGAACTAAAAAAAAACAAATGATCAAGTAAAAACTAATTAAAAAAATGTATTTTAGTAATACAACTTATTTTAGAGACAATGAATAAAAAAGATATTCGATTTGTTAGGAAACTAACAAAAAAATATATTATCTGATTTTTTCTTTTTTTTACTATGATCGTTTTTCCCCGTAACCCTTCATTTATTTATATCAAATTGATTTTTTCATATTTCCTTAGAAAACCCAATAATTTACAATTTTGCCGCTGTTCGTCATGTGAATGCTATTCCCATACGGATAATATAGAGAACGCGGATTTGTAAACGAATATATTGGTTTTTTGAATACCATTTTTTGTTCATACACGGAAATGAATCGTGCGAATCGTTCGTATACGGATCCTATTCGTATGAGTTTTTAAATAGGCCCCCTGGTATGAAAATATGACCATGCGGAGATGACCGTCAAAAATAAAGTACCATCTCTAACTAGTCAGATTCATTGTCAGAAAAACATGACCGTAGTAACATAATTAAATTACACATATATCTATAAAAAAAAAAAAATAAAACAATTTATCAATTAATAACATACTAATAAATTGAGATTAAAAATTACTCATTAATAAATTTTTATCGATCAAGTACAATTTATAAGTTACACATTGTTTCCTCGAATCATTTATTTTTTATTTACAACCTTATATTGTATATTTATCACACAATTATTACTCAATACCCAAGGTACACAAATAATTACATAAGAACCTAGTGCATTGTACGTTTAAACACGGTCACCTCATTTCGTTTGGCTACGACGAAAGAGCATTTTTTAAAAAAAAAAATATTTTTTATTTTTATTTGTAAGTATAAAGTTTAATTATAAATTAATTACAAAATATCATCATACTTGATACTGCACTCGACGCCGTCAAGTGTTTACGCGAATATGTATTGCATCAGCACGATATTAATATGTATTCCAAACAACGTACTCCCAGAACAGTTATGTACCATATTTGCCTATACAATTCGCCGTACAATTAGTTTTCAAAATCGATACATAATACATATTATACTAATGGCTGTTACCTAAAATACTCATAATATATTTATGCGCCATAGCTATAGAAACATCATATTTGGAAGAATAAAACATTATAAAACAGATATTAAATATTTTTCACGATAATAATTGCACATTACTACCAAAATACATGATCTCATTATGCTTTCTGCTTTTATTTACAAAATCCGTATACAAACTTCAATATCTACTTTCCAATGCACGATAGTATTATCATCGTCTGTTTATCTATTGTGGTATTATGTATTTTTGCATGATATATTTATGTTTATAAGTTATGTTTTAACCAATGAGAATAGTTTAGCGAGCGTAAAATTGTATAATTGCAGTTCTGGTATAAGTGAAAAAGAAAAAAAAAACATAACGACGTTACGCCATACAGAAAAATAAGAACTTATTTGCTTATCAGAGTTAAGGATGTATTGATTCGAGCAACGAACTCGTTCGATGATAGAGTGTTTAAACTCGAAGAGAAAAAATCTGGAAATCATATTGTTTTCGTTTCAATCTTCAGCAGATGGTTCGAGGTGAAAAACTGTGTAATTCAATTTTATCCATGAGCACGATACACCTTCGAATCACTCTTGAAGTTTTCAAGCTACCAAAAAAACCAAATTGTGAACTTTGAGCACTTGCGGTCAAATGCCGTGCTGATATAAATTTGAACCGAAAATGAACAGGTGAAATGGTGACAGTGCCAAAAACGTGATAAATACAAATAAAAATATAGCAGAATTTATGGTACGAAATAGTTAGATATACCAATAAATCAAATAAAAATAAACATGTGGTTATTTGAACAAAACGCGCATTTTAATTTATTACGGTGCACAGGTAAAACTTATTCTATTGACATGCAATTCTATACACTTAATTCGTATATATATATATATATATATGTATGTGTATTAAAACCGTTTTGGACTGAAAACACGCTGCAAAAACAAAAAATAAATCACTTTTGTGTTAAGAAGCTTCTTCCGAGTGAAGAAGTGGCGTGGAACGTTTTTTTTTTTTTTTTTATTATTAGCTTTTAGTAATAACTATGATAGCTCTCCAATTATTTAGAATATAAAATACAAAGTTACAAGATAAGATAAGATACATTAGTCCCGACGACTGTACAATACATAATATTACATATTATTATTACACAATTACAATTAATTATCACTGTAACTATTGGATTAAAAATGAAAACGATTTTATAAGAATAATATAACTGCAAAATTAATTATATAGTGATAACGAAATTGGATAATTGGATGAAATAAGAAAGGAAATCATAAACAGAACGATATAAAAAATGTTAGATAGTGTTTTTGGCAATAAGTGTATTTAAGACTGAAGAGAGGAGTGTGATGAGTGGACTGATAAGAGTATTTAAATTAGATATGAATTGGGAGAAAATACCGGAGATATTTTCTGTGGGAGTATTATGAGTTTTAATTGCTTCTGCATACGTTTTAGGCACAGAGTTGTTAAGATGGTCGGTAGTCTTGGTCTTTGAAGGTAATTTTTTTGAAAGATTTTTGAATGTTGGACAGCCCCTGAAATTTGCTGTGTGGTCCATTGAACAGAGAGCGCATTTGGCAAGACTGGAGCGTTCTTTAGTGCACTCCTCGGAAAGGTGACCCTCTCCACATTTGACGCAGCGAGGAGAATGGTTGCAGTAATTGCGAGTGTGACCGTACGATTGACATCTTAAGCATTGTGGTGGACCCGTTGACTTTGTGTGCCGTTTTTCAATTATTACCTTGGTGTTTAGTAACGACGTGATTTTATGAATATCTACATTATTTTCGTTCGGAGTGACCTCTACGAAAAATAATGGGAGGGGTCGTTTGAATTTGTCTATGACGTTTTGCACCCGCACGACTGAATGCCCAAGTTCGGATAGAGCGGAAACGATGTCGGTACTTGTGGTGGTGAAATGTAGATTTCTGATGGCAATCTTGTATGAGCGGTATGAGCGAGGTTGAAATTAATGAAATTCGGAGTCGGTTTCATTTGAATGTTCAGTAATTTTATTAAAGTTGACTCGCCCCGAAAGCTGAACAATGAGGAATTGCGACGACGATTTACAGGTGAAGCCTTTTGGGCCGCAATAATACATTGTTGAAAGATGCGTAGTTTTTGATGTTTTTGATATAGAGCGGAGGAGCCGGCAAGTCGTCTACTTGATTGATATCGGTGATAGGTGGTTCAATATGATCGTCGGAAAAACTATTGGATGGAGAGGTGGTTACTTTTAAGTCGGTGTCTTCGAGGTAGAGAGCGGCGTATCTATTTGGTGAAATACATTTTTTTTTGGTTTTTTATCCTCGTGAATCGGTGACATAGATGAATTTGAAAGATTCCGTTTGGAAGTTTGATCTTTGTTTTTCATTATGAAGTTAATTGTTGGTGTGTGGAACGTTTACATCGGAAAAATTCCGGAAGTGCAATTCTTGCGATTGGTGACGACGACGATAACAATAATAACGATGATAGTTAACAATAACGTTTACAAATTCGAACGGCCGCACAAAACGGACGCACGCACGTGCGTTACGCGGCACGCGTACGACTCTCGCGCCCCTTCAAACGGCGACCCCTCGGACATCAAGTGACAAACGATGGTCGTTCGACGGGTGGCGGCGGAAGGACCGTGGAGCGTTCGGCTGACGTCTCGGCGGCGGACGCGCGCGCTTTTCCGACCGCGCTCTCGAGCCGACCGGTCGCCGCGCAAGTCCGGCGGCGGTCTCCGCGGCCGTCACAACAACACCCGCGTCGCGCGCACTCGTCACCCGTCACCCCGGTGGCGCCGCGGGTCCCGTTCGCCCGCCGGCCGCCTCGAAATCCCTTACCCCCCCGGCTCACCCGTCCCCTCCGCCGGTCACGTGTCCTCCCCGCCGTCGTCGCGTGCGACACGTTTACTCGAGTGCGGCGCGCGCGCTCCACGACCGCAGTACAACGTAGTACGCCGGCCGACATGGACGCGAAGTCCGCGGATCATCGCAAGTCCAAGCGCGATTCCCGTTACGCCGAATCGCAGCTCCGGAATCTCAACACGAAAATCGTAAGTGTTCATCTGACCACCGTCCACCTAACCGCCCTGCCCACCTCTCCCTCTCCACGCCGAGCGCGCACAAGCGCAGTCGTTACGCTGGCCCGCCGGACGGTTTCACCGGGAAATCGGGTAAAAATGGCCGTCCGACGACGAATGGTTACGCGTACTTTTATTGTTGTTTTTATTTTTTTTTTTTTTTTTGCTCCTCGTGCGTCGAGGTGCGCTCCGGCGTAGTGCATTTCGCCCCGACGAGGAAGAACGTGTTCCGAACGACTAGCGCGGACCATGGACAGTTTGGGGTTGTAGCCGACAGCAGAAATATTTCAATCACCGCTTCACCACATCCATCCTACACTTCTGACAGTTTTTTTTTTCATTTTTTCACGATTTTTGAGTTCATCTTCTACAATTTTAACGATTTCTCGTCGTTCCTACGCCACCGATCTGAGTGACCGACCCCTTCCAGAAATGTACTCGCCAATCTCACGTTTCCGCATTTTCTCATTAAAGTCTCGTCCGTACGTAATGCTATATATATATATATATATATATATTTTGTAATTATTTTCTAGTATAATTATTTGTTTTGAACGTTGTGGATTAGCTTTTTGCAGCACCTTGGGGGAAATTAATCCTTAAGTTTATTTAGTTTATAGTACGACGCGTTTTAAAAAATACGTTGAATCTTGTTTTCCACGCGTTTATCAAACCCATTTGAATGTTTAAACTTAACATAAATAAAGTAAAATATAAAAACGCACCTCTATTAATATTGTATGCTACAAGGAGTTGGGTATGAATATCAACTTTTCCGTACATTTTACAGTTCCAATCCAATTAAAAATGACTTTTCACGATGGGTTCCAAACGAAAAATCACATTTTCAACATTTACTTGTGTAAATAAAAAAAAGAACCGGATGGGCCTCGCTCTGCTGTACAGTTGGGGGTGGAGTGCACCTCGTTTGTAGGATATGTCATTATTACAATGGATTTATTAAATTTGAATGCAATGATAGATATCATTGTATACGAATAACGAATTTGAACGGAGTTAATATGTTTGTCTAGGATATAATACATTGTTGTTTATAAATATTGTAAAAAGTATATTTTATTTTGAAACGATAAATATATTTTTCAATTAGGATGGGTTGGCAGTTGCATACAGCGACATAGTTTGTCAGTCTAGAATATTATACATTATATTATATTTTACATGTTATTTTATGTCAATATTCGCTGTTCAAACGCTTATAAAAAAAAATTGTGCATATGGATTTTAATAATTTTTAAATGACAATAAAAACTACTTCTAAGGAATCTTCTATTCATTTTCAAGTATTTTGCACGAGCCAAATTTTTTTATTACCGATTATAAAAAAAAAATATAAAACAATCGAATATTTTAAATGCTTATAAGTGGCTTAAAAATCAATATAATATTTTGAAAAAAATATGACATAAAGGAAATGCCAATCTTAACAGCTGGTAAAAATTTAAAAAATCTGCGACTTATACTTTTTTAATTATAACAAATATTTAAAATCGTTTGAGAATAAATCACTATTTTATGCAATTTCGTAAATATTTAAATTTCAAACAGTCATAAAATTGTTTCCTCTGAGTCCGGTAGAAATGTTTTTAAAGATTTTTGAAGAGTAGCTTATAGATAACCTAGTGTTACAATTTTGAACCTTAAGTTATTGAAAAAGTTGGATTTTTGACTTGCCAAATTACCATCTGCATTCACTTTCCTCCGAGTTGCTGTATAAGCAAATCGAAGCATTTTTACTGCCAAAAAAGGTGTCGTCAGACACAAAAAAAAAAAATAAAAAAATTAAAAAATTATAAAAAAAAATTAAAAAAAAAAAAAAACTACCGTATTTATCAATCAATTGTTTTATGTTCGTCTTATCATAAGGCACTGTAACGAAATACTTTGAACACTTTATATCTAATTGAACAATCAAATTCTTAATTGATAAATTTTTAACTGTTTATCAAAGAAAAAAGTTTAAATAATTCTAACTTCACTTAGACTAAATTTTAATTAGACAACTAATTACAAACTTACTTAAATTTTAAGTGATAAGACCACCTGTACATAGATATGGAAAACCAAACTATTCTAATCGGAACAAATATTTATTTATACAGAATAGTTCATTAAATATGAAAAATATTTTTATTTTTTTTTTTTAAATAATAGAAACGCATATTTCACGTCTCTAATGTTCAGGCATTAAAATTAACTTTTTAAATTCTAAAGTAAAATGTTTAATGAAACACCATTTCCATAAGCAGCTGAGTAATTTTCATTTTAAGGAAGATTATATTATTCTATGAATATCATCATACTTTTCGCGTTTAGAAAAGTATGTCACCTAATATTTTTATAAATGTAATTTAATTAAATATTCTAAAATGTCTGATGCTCAAAAAGTGCCGATGTGAAATATTTAATAAATTTATATGTACAAATGTTTAATTGAATACGGGTCCGTAAACAAGAATCAGTTCAAACAGAAGATAATTTGGTATTTAATACCCTTAAATCGATTTTATTTTAAAAATGTGAATCATAAAAATAAATTGAGTACTTATAATATTGTCATTACATTAAACTGAATTGTAATATATTCACGATTTATCCTACAGCAATGAATTGCTAAAAGCGTACTAATTTATTACTTTATGAAATTAATTATTTTTATTTTCTGTATTCACATGATAAAAATACGAACCATACTTTTGAAAAATATATATTGAATAGATGTACACCATGTATGCCTTATATTTGAAAATGCAACGAGAAACGAATTCATTTAGAATATGAAAAGCCATAAAATATTATATAAATAGTGTTTTCTAAAAAAAGTAAAACAAAATAAACAACTATAAATTGTTGTATAAATTTTCCAAGAAGTAAATACGTTTGACATTGAGGGCAATAATTGTCAAAATAATTATTGTTTTACAAATCCAAGATATTTAGTTTTTAAATAATTTTAAGTATATCTTTTGTTTTAAATATTAAAACATTTTTTTAATAATTAAGCTAGAAATAATTAATTAATTTTATACTAAATTATGTACTACAGAAAACTTTTGTAATTTCTCATCAACTTTAATCAATTACTATACACTTGTAGTTTTTTAAAGACATTTAAGACGGTAATTTTATGAATAAATATTATATTACTTTACTTCTACTAGGTCTCAATAAATTATATTGACTTAAAAATTTAAACAAACACTTGACAGTTGGTACACGTCAAAATAAAATTAATTTTCAATGTTATATCTTCGCAAATGTTTCGAAATCCTCTTATAGGGACTATTTTATTTAAAACTAAATTAAAATATTTCTATATAGTTCTACCAAATTCATATTTATTATAAGACTATAACCGAAATAAATTACAGATCAACAATGTTCAGCTGGATTCAATTCATGCAATACTGAATTTTCATAAAGTAATAGGTTTTAATGTCCATTTTAAAATATTTTTAATAATTTTCAATATTATTTTAATGCATGTGCATTTAAACTTTACTAAAGATATAATTATAAATATTTATTCATTTTAATTTTTTATTTTAGAAATTATTATGATCAGCATACTGTCAGCATACTGAAGGATCGAATTCTTACACGTACAAAGTGTTATTATTGTATTTTTATAAATTATGTGATCATTAAGGATATTAGTGTTTTTGCAGTAAAAATCAGAGTATCAATATTTTTTTGATATCGATACTAAATTTGTATTCAAATCATTACTAATACATCATATATTGACTATAAATAATTAATATTTAATTTTTTTTTTCTATATCGTTAGTAAAAATTAGATATATATATATATATATAGACTGTCACATAATTATACATCAAATTTTTTCTGACAGACAAAGATTGTGCTTTCTCTATTAAATTAGTAATATATCATACATTTTCATAAACTTTTGCTTACTTTACTTAAAAATATAAACATAATTATTCGTATATTTTCATAAGTTTCGTTGAAATATATAGCGAAATGTTCGTGAATTCATAGCTGGGTATAGTTGTTTTGAATATGTTTATCCTTGTTTTTGGTGATTTTTTGATAAAGTAACACAGTCATATAATCAATTTTCTCAGCTCAATTTCACGTTTGTACAAAATCGCGTTTTTATTAAATTTTTATTCGTTTCATTTGCCATCAGAGAATAATGTGACATCTATTAAAACTCAACATCAGAATGGCTTTCTCGAAAACATTAAAAAATTAGCTAAAAAATCTTAAAGAAAAAAATTCGAAACTAAACTTATGTCAGACGTGCTTATAATACAAGCAATTTTATATCCCATTGGACGGACAAAATTAAATCCATTTTAAAAAGCATGTAAAAGACATGAGGCTGTTATGGCTTTTAGAGATAAAACTGTCCAGTAAAGAAACATGGTTTCGGATACAGTTGAGAGAAAGAGATAGTTTAAAAAGTAATCAGATTCAGTAGTCGGATTATAAACGTGCGACAGACCACAATATTTTTCTGAAGGGATACTTAGAATAATGATAGTTTTCTGGTTAAGAATATCCAAAATATTAAAAAACAAAAAATAATATTGAAGAGTAAATTGCTAAATAAACTCTTAATTCATTTTTGGAATGCAGCAGGTAACAGTCAGTTTCAAATTGAATGTAATTTGCAATAAGATTCATTACTGTAGTAGTATGTACTTGATAATTTTCAACTTACATGTACATAGTTATTCAGGTAGCAATTGAATAAAATTGGCAGTTTTTAGTTAAAATCCTTAAATAAAAATGGAAAAAGGTTATTCGTTTTTATTTTAACCTCAAATATGATTATTATGAAAATTGGTTGTTGACATTTTTATTTCTAAAAGCGTTTAACGTTTGAATTAAGTTGTATTTGAATTGTTTTCAGAAATTACGATTTATTATACATGGTAAAATGTCAAATTTTGAGTCTTGAGACTTGACATTTTTACACAAGGTTGATTTGATTACATTCTAAAATATCACGAAAGTTTCGACACAATTTATTCACGAGTATTGAAAACATAGAGATTTTTTGATTTTCTTAGTACGATGATTCAAAATTATTACACTTAATTTTATGTTTATGACGGGTGGAAATAATATAAATTTATACAGTTTGTATTTAAGTTCGTATACATTATATTTTCTCATTTAAAGAAAATGCAAATTTTTCATGGAATTCAATCAGTAAAAGTTAAGTGTAATGAGATTCAATGTGATAAAATTAATATTATTACTTATACGTATAATGTAAATACATGAATTACAAATTGCATAAAATAAACCTTGTTGAAAATAATCTTTTTTTAATTTAATATTTTGTTATTTTTATTTTCAGTACACTTGTAGATTTTTACGGTTTTGAACAAAACATAAAAACAAATATATCAAAATAAATAAAAATAATCATATTTTATTTTAACCTCTATAAAATATAAATAGATATGCGCACATGTTAAAAAATAATTAATAATCCAATTTACTGTCACTCCATAAATAAGTATACTGTGAAATTGTGACCCTTTTTAGATTATTCATCGATATTTTTTGTAATTCTGATAATAAGCAATTATTATTTAAATAACTTTCGTTGTATTGTATTTGTTACTATCATAATCTGATGGTGTTTTTTTACACATTTTTAATATATCTAAATTTATTTCATTGTGTTTTTCTTTTATAACAACTAATATGCTCACTAATTTATGTAGTAATTTAAAAAATAAACTTTAATCATTAACAATTTTTTTATGAAAGTCTTCAATATTCTTTTTTTCTTCTTCTGTTAGGAATTTGTATTTTAGTATTTTTTCATATTTATAATATATTTTACGTCTTACCATTTTTAAAAATATATTATACAACAACCACTGTATATTCATATAAAGTTAAATTACAGTTATAATATTATTATGTTAAAATGGTAAATGTGATACTGATCGTTATGAATTAATAAAATATAACTTTTAAACAAACGAGTAAGATAATTTTATGATAGTTTCCATATGGTTTGACTTACATTTACTAAATTTATTTGCAGGTATATCTTAATGAAATAAACATTTCTAAAGTGAGTTTATTAATGCTATTGGTATTCACGCCAGGAATTTGATTTTAATACAACTTGCATAACTTTTTTACATAATTCGTTTTCAAAAGGTCGGATAAATTAGTTAACATTGTTCCAACATACCTGTTGGGAGAGTTTTATCAACATTTCAAATTAAAGTTTTTGAACGATTAATATTTTATAAACTATACGTATAACGTATAAGTACTATTAATTAACCAGGCCGAACGGTAATTAATTATCTAGGAGTTAGTTTCGCATTACTCGCAATTAAGATCGAATTAAGCGATTTAGACATTTATAACGTATGGAAATTGGTCCAGTGACATATATTAGTGTACAAAAAGAAAAACAAGACGAAAGAAAATAAGAAACCTTTGAATTGATTTCTCGAGAGACATATTGTGACGTCGGTATGTGTAAACGCTACACCAAAGTAATTTGACATGAAAACAAATGGAGTTCTCCAAAACACAAACGTGTTCTTTTCTAGATACTGAATCACTGTTATTTTCCATACAATTAAAACTTAATTAATATTTTTATATTATTATTGTTTATTTTTTAGTGCATTTTAAATTATAAATAATAATAATTTTTTTTTTTTTATTTAATTATTTTAATGTTATCAAACTTTTCATGAATCATATTATTATATTAATAAGAATGTGGCTTATTAAATGGTATATTATGAAATTCAAAACAATGCTACGTAGATTGTCATTTTTAATTATCTACTTCAAAATTATAAAAACATTATATTAATGAAATACAACCAAAATTGACAAGCCATTTGAAAACAAATTTATTTAACTGTAAAATTTTAATTAAAATTATTCATCATAAATTGATTTTACTATATTTAAATATATATAATAAATGCATATAACTTTTTCAATCATATCAAAATAAAAAGGAAGCAACATTATAAAAACAAAAAAAAAAATAATATTTGGTATTTTTTAAATTTTTTTATTGATTTTTTTGTTAACTACATTTTTTCTATTTTGTACGTAAAAAATCTTGAACCATTGAATTCCATTAGAGGTGCTTATAATATTCTATCAATATGTTAACATAAAGCGTTTTTAATTAGCATTAGATTGATCTTTTTTTTAAGGATGATATATATATATATATATGAATGATTTTCAAACAATTTTGTTTTTTTAACTAAAAACACTTTTAATTCCGTTAAAACTATAAATTACAATTTATAACAAAAATGCATGTCCAATAATGGAATCCAAATTAAATAACCTTAATTTATGAAAAAACACTGTCATATGACTTTTGAGTTGTGGCGTTTTCTAATATCTTCTTCTTCTTCTTCTGCCTCGCCTTCCTCCCAACTATTTAGGGTCGGCCACCCTTGTCCTACACCTCCACTTTACTCGGTCAATCACATCTCCTATGCATACACCGACAGCCCTCATGTCATTCTTCATAGTCTCCAACCATCTCTTTTTTGGTCTTCTTCTTCCTCTTTTCCCTTCAACGTCCATCTTCATAACCACTCTTACTGCATTCGTTTCCTCTCGCCTCATCACATGCCCAAACCATCTCAGCCTATTTTCTCTCTTCTTTTCCACAATTGGCGCTACACAATTGGAGTTTTCTTATATATATATATCATTTTTAAATTAGTAGCCGAAAAGGGCGATAAAGTTTCATGCGACCAATTTTCTCGTTGACTAAAAAAATCACTCGGAGTACAGATGTGTATTTCGATATAAAATGTAGTACACGTAGATGTTTCCGGTGATCGAAATATTTCTTTACTTATTCCGTTATTCCGTAAAAACGCGTATAGACAAATGACGTGTCTGGTTATTATGTTATCCACTGTATTTTCAACGAATAGACAAATATGATACAATTTTATATTTGATTTTTATTGTTATTTCATAAATAGATACTAATATAATAGCTTAATTCGTTAATCTATTTGTTATTTATTTATATATTCGTCCACGATCAACTGAATATGTCTGACATTATGTATGTACTGACATTTTTTAACTTTTTAGTCGTCTAAAGTTATGGCTACATTTTTTTTTTTTGTTTTTTTTAATGGCACATTGGTAACGTACTATACGCGTCGCGTCGTACATGATGTATACGTGCCAGTACAAGATAGTGAAATACGCAATCTTCCTTCGGTTTAGTCGTAGCCTCGTGTTCCCAAACGAGACTATTGACAATAAACTTTACACACCCATAACCTCAGCTACCAGACGAAGAAAGGATCATGTCAGGTTCAAATACACACCTACAGACACTCACGTGGAAACTGTACAAATTAAACATGTTTTATATAAATCGCATGCCTTATAAAGCCTAAAATGCACTCAAAGTACAATATTAAATGCAATGAATTACATCAAAACAATATTATATGATGTAGGGAACGAATGAATTGTAAAAATAATTATTCCGGAAAATTTTATACCACATGTGTCAAAAGTAACGACTTAATAATTTTTTAATTTTAAACACATTTACGAAAAATAAAATATGTGCGTTTATACAAATAATATGTAAACATAATACGTACGTTTATAACGAATAGTTATAAAATAAACTATGTGAAGCAAATACATGCTAATTTTATTTAGAATCACTTAAAACCAATCAAATTATCATCAAAATTTGAGAATTTTTCATACTCAATCTAACTGAAATAACGTAATTATTATTAATATTATATGATTAGCCTACCTCTGTCTATCTGATACTTCTAATTTATAAAAATATCCATTATCAACTTTAATTTAAAATGTAATGACTTCAATCGATACTTAGATGGAATCAAATTTACAGTAAAACGAAAACGTTAATATCCGATTAGCCATATTTTTGGAATTCTGCATTTTGTATGGTAAATGTTTGTCAATATAATATTATATATATATATATATTATTATATATTATTGATGTTTACTTGTTTGTATATTTTTTTGGTGGCAAAATTAAATAATCAATCTCCTAAATGACTAGCAATAATTTGTTTTGTTATTTTTTTTTTTTTTTAAAAACAACCACAAAAGTCAAAGAGTTTGTAACTTTAAATATGAACAGCGAACATAAGTCATGACTATTTTTCAAAATCAATGTACGCGTCACCGTTTCACTTTATGTATGCTTACAACAACTATCCCATTTTCATAATATATAACAATGAGGATTGAAGACGGTACTTTTCACATTTAACAAACAGCCATTTATATTCCAACGTGATGTACTGATGTATCTATATTCTAATAAATATGAAAACTCTTTCGAATTCATCATTGAACTCGTGTTATTTAGTCGCTTATTTTATTTCAAATGCATTTCTTTAGATCGGCATCTTTATAATTATTTCAATTGTTTAAAATTTAAAAAATTCGGATCAACCCGTTTCCAAAACACGCATTTATTGCGTCATTATATTACTGATCGGCGTTAGAACACAACACTGGACCGTACGTAAATAACAATAATTGTACAAATCATACTATGAACTATACGAGCTCAAACGCTTACAACTCATTATCGGCTAATAGCGAGTTCTGGATGTGCACGTGATCGAATACCTTTCACGCGTAGTTTCCATTTGTTTCGTTTCTTCCGGTTTTCCAACCCATAGCAAAAAAAAAAAAAAAAAAAGAATTAAATAAATAAAACGCAAAACCATGCTCGTAAAAGACATTTTAACAAACCAATGTCGTACTTAATAACTAATTGTAGATTGACGCGGAAAAAAGTATGCATCATATTGTGATAGATCTGTTTCACTTTTGGACTCTACTTCTTTTCACCTCTCCCGTATGATTTTTAAAAGCCACCGGCTCTTAAATTCAAATCGAATCGGTAACATTCGAGACGGCATCGTGTAACATTTCATTATCGTAATATAATGTGATTATATAATAATAATAATAATACTATAAAAATAACATATCATATCCATGCGCAAATGGAGTTTATGTTTAATCGAATTTCGCTTACGGTGCAAAAACGCCCGCTCGTGCGATGATATTACGTCGTAGTTCAATATTGTATCACGAACTGTATTCGTAGAAATGTAAACATAGCACGTAGATAACTTATAAATATCTTATACGTGACTATTATGGTTGGGTAAATGGTAAAGAACGACCTTTCAGAGCTTTCTGCTGCTTAACTTGTTATTGTACTGACCGTCGGTTGGCTTGTATGCATTATAGTGATAATGCATTATAGTACAATATAAACATATAATTGTTTTTAATTCTAGATACGAAGTGAAGCGAGATATTTATTGGTTGTACCATTTTATGTTTTCTACTTTGTGTTGCCATGTATACGATTTGTATCAGCACAATATTTTAGACAATTACAATCATGGTAGGTTTCTCTTAAAATACTCGTATGTTATCTAGTTAGTGCTTTAGGGAGGTAATTCTATGAAATCCTCGTTATTTTCCGTAAAAAAAACCGAAGAAAAGTAAAAAAAAACAAAATCAGAAAATGTACCACATCGATCCATTCAACATCTTTCAATCCACATCGTTTTTATGAACTAGGTTTTAATATTAAATAAAAAAAAAAACAATACAATAATATCGTCCGCTGTACCAAACCTGACTGTGGAGTCCCATCTGACCTAGGATTTTCATTTCTTTTATTCAAAAAATAAAATATCTATTGAATAACAACATTTATAATTATTAATCACAAGAGCATTCGATGGTTTTTAGCAGCAATCAGTATTAACAATCGGAACTATCGTGTCGAGGATGATTTTTTTTCTTTCAAAAATAATAATTATAACAACAAATCTACAGAATATAATAGGTACATATTTTTAAGGTTTATACAGTTTATTATACGCAAACGGTGCCTTCGATTTGGTAGCCAAGTAGAAATTACCTTTGATCCTACGAGGGGAATAAAATGGTTGTTAGTTTTGGTTTTAAAATATATAGACATAAGAATTATTTACTGTTTGTTGACTGCTAATCCCATGTATTGAATCTTTTGGTCCTCAGCGTATGCGAACTCTTTGAAACACGTACCGTCGGTGAACGATTGGTAGTTTACACAGCGCAATGAAGGAAACCCGATAGGGTTGATAACCGATTCAGCAAAATATTCCCACGCTCTGTCATGACTGCAAGCCACTGAAAAATGTCATCAACATTTCGTGCTAGATATCTTTCGGCAATATTGTGTTTACGTTACATTTAAAAAATAAATAACTGTGAACTTTGACACTGAAATAAATATTGCAAAAATCACTCGAAAACAAAACGAAATAATTAATTTTATTAAATACCGATAAGTGTAAAAATATATGGTATCTCATTCATAGAGTACTATTGATTTTAAGCATTTCAATACAAAGTCTAGACTATATTTCTAATAAAAATCAAACATTTGTTTTATGAGGTATTTTTTTTAACAACTCAAATAACCAAGCATTTTGTTACGAAATGACTTCTGTGCGTTATTGTGCAGCAGAAATAATGACATGGCAAATTATTATTCTCAATTTTAATTCACTTGGTAAACAAAAACATTTATACACTCGAAATCGATTTTTCGAACCGTCGATGTTTCAATGAACGCGTACTAAAGTAATAACAATAAATCATATTATTAGAATAGTAATAGCACATTGAAGTTTCTTTATAGTTTCTATGTTTTCACACTCCATAATACATAATGGATTCAAGTTAAGTAATACCTACGTTCCCTTTTGTCAAAATGAAACAAACTACAGGTGCCCATAGCAACGAAACACTTATTTCTCCCCAGCGATCATATTAAATCCTGGTGTTGGAAAACTATTTACAATTTTTCAGAAGTTTGCTTCTGCAAACTTTTTACGTTGAAAATTTCACCTTAGTTTTAAACTGCTTAAATATTTCAAACACGACAGACGAACTGTTTTTCATACTTAATGTACACCATCTACAGCAAAATTTGTGTAAACTAAATAATTTTGTTGTACAAAGTAATTTATATTTTATAACTGATTGAAATTAATCACACATATTTAATATAATTGATTATGTGCACTATTTACTAAAGTCGATTTTCAGTAAGTAATCAGCACGCGCGTAGAAAATATAAATATACACTCTTAAAAGAAAATCATAATAGTTTTTAAGTACTATTAAAATTCTATGGCACATCATAATCATTATGATGTATAGTAACAATATTTAAACAACCATATTTTTTTGGATTAAACAAATGTTTAATGGTAAAATTATCTTTATATTTATTCTAATTTCAATATACAACTTTTAATTTATTTTTTAATATTTATATTAAAATACTTAAATGAATTGAATGAATTCTTGTTAATGTATAAATACACATGACTAGGGCCCGGACGTTCATGCAATTTCATGTTTTTACTGAATGGACTAAATAATTGCTAGATCAGCTACAAATGTGAATCATACTTGTACAAATCCAAATACAACATATTATTTTGCATATAATTGCATATATTGGGTTTCTTTTATGTATTTGCATATTTAAGTCAAATATTATGTAATTGTCAAGTTCTAGGAAGAAGGATTTCTAAATATGGCTATTATAAGTTTAGAAACTCAGGGAACTCTTTTAATTGACGCATTCAAAACTGTGGATAATTTAAAAAATAAATTAACTACAGTCAAATGTTCCTAAGGCATTACCATTTATAAAACATTTAAACAAGTTATTGAAAAGAATCTGGGCTTTATAATATATATCCTTATATCCTACAAACAAATGCTACAAAGATTCGTGAACACATTACAATGGTTTTGACTATTGTGGTATTCCGAACGAAAGGAAACCACGTTTCGAATATTTGCATATTATGTGTTTGCATCTCAATTCGTCGTGATGCGTGAAAAAAATCAGATGCTAAACCGTTCCGACGAAAAAGAAACCCGAAGAAAATATTCTATCGGAACTACAGTTGAGAACAACACTAGGAGTTCATAATATTAACACCGGCACAACGGATTCATGCGATGCCTACTCACAGGCGGAAATACGATGCCTTGGAGATCTAAACACTACTTAATGTACCAACATGTACCAGTTCCCGAAAATGTGTTTCAGCGCAGTTATCTTAAGATATTACTTTCTCAATGTTGAAAATAATGTTATCAGGCTCCCACATAAAATTCCAAAAGGTTTCCGCCTACGTGACTTGCCGTGAAATGGTTTTCTCAACAAGCCACTTGCATCAATGATATCTGCGTACATTGTTAGAATAATAATAATAATAATAATAATAATAGCTTTTTACAGTATTTGATTAATTAAAATAATAATTATTATTATTATTATTATTATTATTGCTATTGCGATTCTACTGTCATAAAAAAAACGTGAAAAATATCGATTAGTTTGCAACTAAGTTATTTCCAAGTACTGTCCGACATCGCACGTGCGAGTGGTGTGCATTATTATTATTATCATCATTATTATTTGTGTGCGAATGAACTGGCATACGAGTGCTTGCTCCCTTTTACCGTGCGCGAAATACGTAGTCGGTGCGGGGAAACGGAAAAAACGGTATGCTGGCCCGTTCGATACGAACGTCTCAGCGGTGTAGTGGATGGTATACACGGGTATACGGACGAATAACGACATATTTTTCGGTTGATGCGAATACCTACTTATAATATTGTAATGCGCAAGTGTACGGGTATACTAGCTATACTGCAAACTTGAGTGCTATGCACAGTATTAACGAATTTCGATCATTTTTTCTACAAAAATAAAAGATACCAAACATATTTCCTTGTTATAACGTTTATCGGGAACGGTTATTATTTACGCGCATCTAAAATTCAATTGCACGGGAATATAGCTTAAAAAATCGTTACACCGCATCGATTCGTCGCAATAGTCTTATATTGTATTCTATTGATTTCAAATTCGAATCTTTATTTGAATAGCAAACCTTATCGCTATCGAACAAACAAATTGGGAGGGAGGTAGTAGTTAACCTCGTTCGCTCTTTTTAATTGATGAAAACTCAATATTTTTTTTAGGATTAGATTGCTGAACATAATACGAACAATCTCGGCCAGTCGGCTAAAACTCGTTTTCTCGCTCCATCTGCACGTAATTGAAATTTAAGAACTTTTTTTTTGGTTCCTTTTCCTGAGGCCATATGTTTTTAGTCCTTCTATACCTTACCTAAAGAATTAGGTATCCTATGCCTAGAAGAGTGGAATTGAATGACTGCTGGATATATTCTGGGAATTGTAACACGTTAAATATTTACTCAAAATTATATTATTTAACCAGCCATCAGACCAACATACGATTTATTTGTAAAATGATTCGACTTCAGAATATGATATGAAAAATATACGATGTACGTTGTACATAAATGCGAGTTAGCATTTAAACAAAGTAAGACCCTTACGATTCATTGAAATACGAAATTGGTTTTTTGTGTTTATTACTTCAAATGTTTAAGTCTATATTAATTGTGAAAGTATGCATGTTTATTGATTAATTCATCATATTATTTCTCTTTTTTTTTTCTTTTTTTTTTGTTGCAAATTTAATCATTTGCAAACAATATTAAAATGGTTAAAAAAAAAAGTATTGTCGAGTTATTCGTTAAACGTCTTATATTTTCAATTTCCATACATTTTAACGAAAATATTTGTTTTATTTCACGTCAGTATTATAATTAACTGCTAAAGTAAATGCAGTGAATGTTTATTTTCCCCTAATATTCTATTTTTAGTGTTTTATTTTTTAAAAGACGCTCTTGTACGCACATGGGCCGTGTGATGATTTTGTTCCCACCAATTCTAGTTACTAAGCGGTGTATGGTGAAAATACCGGATATCCTTTTTGATTAATTGTAATACAATGGATATATTTTTCGACGTTAAAATTGTTTGACATATTTTGGAACATATTTTAGGCTTGTATATAATACACGTGTATGCATATTTTAACACTTGGTTTTTTTTTTTTTTTTTGCTGCAGGCTTTTTTTACTTAAATTACTTCGGGTTCGAAGGGCGTGAACGAACTGTTATAATATATTATACGAGTTTTGAAATTATTACGCGACAGTGGCGTACATACTTGGGGGTAGGAGAGATAAGATGTTCACTCCACCCCGGTCTTTGTTTTTGTTTTTGATGCTGCTAAACGAATGTTACAAGTTATTTTTCGAGCTTAATAATCAAGTTGCACTATTTGTTTGGTCCGCGCAAAATAAGTAGATTATGAAGTTCATGATTATCTCTGTTGTCTGTGGGCGGAATACCCACGGATTCCACAGCAGTTATTCACACTGAAACGCAATAATAATATTAATTTATGTTCAGATCAACTGAATTATAAATTATCCTCCGAAGTCGAAAAATGTTTAAAATTATTGCAAGTTTTGATAGATGTTATTTCGTATAAAAAACCACGTTTAAATTCATTGGAAGTTTTTAATCAATGATAAATGACCAAGATATGAGTTTTCATTTTCTACGGCCATAATTACTTTATAGTTTCTAAGTATATATCAAGGAAGTAATTTCCTTTATATTTCATTATTGTCCATGAAGATCATAAAGGGCGTACACCAAAAAAGTTAAAAGTTCAACTAATTGTTACTATCGAAATCTTTGATATCACCAACGATGTTCAGTTTGATTAAAGTTGAACCCTTTATTTATTTATAATGAATAAAAACTAAAATATATGTTTCGTGAGCTATACCCTGTGCCGAGATAAATATCATTAAATTATAACATGCGGGTACCTACTGAATCGGGAGATCAACCTGCTCTTAAACAGCTCGGGAAATGTGCATCCAGGCTGCAATGGAAAACCGCCGTTCGGAAAGAAGTCGGCGTGGCCAAGTGCAACGGGGAACCCAAACACACCACCGTCCGTGTGAATCACGTCCACAAATTCGGCGTCCGAAGGGGCTAGATGGCCCATTTTGCCCGTCCACATGTACAACGGGAACGCCGGATCGAGTCCTGTGGAAGAAAAATTAAAAATTGTCGATACTTAACACTTGAACCATGGTTACCATGTTTGACTTAGTCATTTTTTTAGACGGAAATCTTTCTGATATATATATTTTTTTTTTATTTCAATAATAAAAATAACATGACTTTTAAACCATTTTAATACACACTTATTTTTTTCATGAACATTACAAATCATTCGATATATAATTGAGTTTTGTACAGAAATCCCTCGTTATCCACGGATTTTTTGTCCGCAGTTAGGTCCACGATAAAATATTATGAATGCGATAACATTTTATCGTTATTACACGAACACTGTAGAAATGTATTTTCGAAAGTTGTAGATAATTGTTGTTATGTCGCTAGGTGTTTACAATTGACACCCACTACTAAATATTCAACGCCGTACACTTGCCGACGACGACACAATGCTACAATCCCTTTCTCGAGAACCATCGAATCTCGGGGATTGCTCCGTCGTCAGAATAGCAACGCCACCGCCACCGCACGCGCGCGCCTGTGTATGTATGTGCGCATTGATATTCTTTCGAAAAAACGATTTGCCTTCATGGCGTCACGTCGTTGTTACCCGAAATTTCCATATCTATAATAACGACCGTTGCGCGATACCGACACGCCGTATCGTAATACTATGTACTTTTGCGCTGCGAATACATATGATGTACGAAATTCGAGTGCTCGAAACGGCGGTCGGCAAAACGTTAGAGCAGCGCGTCATCCCTCAGGACCATTTGTTCGTCCACACAATGTTACAGAAGCGTGCCTAGTGGACGATTGGACGTTCAAAGACCCCTGAAGTTATAACGAAATTAAAATAAAAGAACTGCTAAATATTTGTGTACAATTTAAGTTTAATATCATGAACAGGGTTATTCGTATAATCCTTTGTCGATTTATCTAGTGCTATACAATTAATTATTACTAAAGTTATTATCTTGTGAAATAAATACATTTGAAATACGTGACGGTAAAAATGTTGAACTCCCCCCCAATAATAAAAAATTTCTAGACACGCCCCTGTCATACTATTATGTCCTCTCGTATCGCATAACATAACAGCTGCGTAATGTCATCTGTCTGCCGATCGCACATAACGTATTTGTTAATACGCAAGCCGACCTTGCACTCATTTACCTACTATACCCACATTATTATCTGGAAGTGATAACGATTATCTAACGTGATTGAAAATTTTTTTAGAATCTAGCAGAATCTAATTCTCTCTCTCTTTTTTTATATACATACAACATTTCTGCTATCTGTTTGATTCGGAATCGATTGAGTGGCTACGAACCCGTAAACTATAATTTCCGTAATCGGAGACTGAGGTGGTACCTTTGCATAAAATACTATGCTCGTAGTAGGCCTAAAAATGTTTTTTTTCGATTTTTCCTCTCCTGTTAATACACATTTTCGTGTGTTGAATCTTCAACGAAAGTATCATATAACGATATTTGAAATCGATAATTTGACACGAACAGAACTTAAATGTGGAAAAATAATGTAAAATTTCGTCTTGTATGTGTTTTTATTTATATTGGTACCATAAGTAATTTTCTATTTTATTATTTTATTTTTAAGAGTTTAATGTATTGCCAACGTCTTTCTACATTTGTTTAACGTGAAAGAATTATTTTATTCCACTGTTTTATTTATATTTATCATTTAAAGTTTTTAACAAGATAAAATACAATAATTTTTATATGCTTTTAATTACAGGCTATTATTCAAAATCAATTTTACAACGAATTTTACTGATAAGTTGAAAGATAACTGTGAAAATACTACCATCTGTGAAATATATACAATAAATAATTTAGATGTTACGTAAAAGATATTTTTATCACTAAACTATGACAAGGCAAAATAGTTCTGATTGACCTCATCTAAATTACTTCTTTTTTTCTTATTAACATTAAATAATTATTTACGAGATTTTTTTTTTACTGATCGTGATTTAACTGAATAAAAATTCTCTAATCATGAGAGAAATCTTTAAAAATGTATACAGTCTGTACAATTTTATCATAGTAAACCATTATACTCTAATAATTCTAATAATTCAGAGACAAACATTTAATTAATAAGGTTTCGAAATATGTATTTGATGGAACACCTCTACCAATACTTGAATATTTAAAAAAGTTAAACTTAGTTACTTTTATTTTCCATTTATTTAAGACTGTTCCGACGACCACCGGCTGCAACGTGATTTAATAGTTTATTCATAAAAATATTTTCAAATTTATGTACAATGAAATTCATTACTGTTTCAGTTGTAACTGAATATATAACATTTTCTGTTGATTGTGCTATTATACTGCTGTGGTGCGAATTATTATCCGAATTGTGTATTATATTATTATCGTTGAAACTATGTTTGAATACTAGTATCTGTACGATACAGAAATACTTTTCACAATGCGAAACTTTGCTTGTTTGCATTTATTTTAACGGTAACGTTAAAGTTTGTGTGTAAACTTTAATTGTGCATAATTATTTTTAAAACATTCAGATGTGTTGAACAGTAGCAATGTTTTTCAATTGTTATTTTAGTGTTAACTCAAAATAAACTTTTTCTGTAATTTCAGGTAGTATGTAGTTAAGAAAAAAATCTATCCATATTCTTATGTAAACATTAAGTTACGCATTCTTTCCCAGAAGTTGTTGAAAGACGAGTAAAACTCTTTTATTTTGGAGAGTGAACTAATATGAAATCATTATAATATCAGTTGATTTCCATTGCTCAATAATCATGTATTTTATTAGACGTTTCGGAACAACCACAATGTCGTAGAATTAATGTAAATTAATAAAATATATACATCATTTTATCATAAGTTATCTGGTAGTTTTCAACTGTTTAAAAATAATCAGATTCGTGAGTACCAGAGTACCAATGATATGCAAATGAATATTGATTTCGTTTTAATTAACAATTAACCGTAAATGTAACTCGTGCTAATGTCATGCGCGAAATAAGAATTTTTGTCGTTCGTGGTACTCGGGACTAGTTATGATTGACTACCGAAAATTTTAGATTACCCATGTTTAATGACATGACAGCCCGTTGAATAAATATGCAAAACATAGCTATTGTAAATACAATCATTTATATTACGTAGTCATGATATTACTATTATTTGTTAAGATATTATAAATATGTGTAATGGTCATAATAATGTATATATATATATATATATATATATATATATATATATATATATATATATATATATATATACATGGTTTTACACTATAATAATAAACACCAGTATGAATAGTACACATAAGCGAGCATCAATAAATTATAAATGTTATAATATTCAAATATAAATACAGATAATAATTTAAAATTACTGTAATTCTGTGAAATATGAAAATAGTTTTTTAGAAAAAAAAAATACAAAATATCTTTTATTTGATGGAATCAAAATAAACGAACTTTTATATATTATCAGATTGTTGAACAGAAAATATGAAGTTAATATAATATCGTTATTTTTTTTATCAATATAAATTGCATCTTAATTTTTTATTCAAAAATGTATAGTTGTAAAACAATACTCGTGTGGCAAGTGTGTTGTCCGAGATTATGACTAACAATCTCGAACCGCCTGGTTGGCAGAATTTTTATTGGGACACCCGTAGGTTTCTGCCATGTCCCGGTGAGGGGGGATGGCAATCTCTCTCCAAAGGCAGTTGTTTCCTGTCCAAGTAGAGAGACTGCCCGTGGCCGGGTTCGAACCAGCGACGGTACGTATCGTAGCCGATGCCTTAGTCCACTCGGCCACTCCGTACCCCATGTATAATTGTAATACTCCTTAATGCATTTTCTTATGAATGATAATCTAAATAATTCATGTTATAAACGTATGCGTACCATACAATATTTAGTATTTGGTTAGAAATTTACAGACCCTTTTCTACAACAACTTATTATTTATAATTGGTACTTAAGATAACCGTTTGTATAAGATAGTTTATGAATAGATAAATATGTAAATATGTATTTAAATGCTAAACCTCTCTGAAATGTTTTATTCGCATTACTTTCAATACTTTTATAAAATAAACTTTAAATATGCATACATATATAAATGAATGTTAAAAATATGATAAATAGTATAAACATTTTATATTTATGATAATTTAATTTTTTAAGCTTACATGTTTTGAACAAAAAGGTTTTCAATAACCTTCAAAATATGTGTATATTTCACGTGATTCAATCATCTCGTAAAATCAATTTTTCCACTAAAAATAAACATCCTTAATAGGTTAATTGATCGTTTTTGATTAAATTACTTTCAGTTATACTCCTCCTTAGACCGGTTGCATATCATAATTTTTAGTATAAGTCATACATTACCAAGTCTAAAACATTTTTGATCAGTGTAATACTTGTAGTCATACGTGACCATGAAAAAATACGTAGAGCATAAAACTAATTCAACAAATTTCTCGAGCTAAACTGTTTGTTCATTATTTTTCAAATTGAAATTCATATTTTTGTTAATCAGTTTTGATATCAAATAATCGACTACTATAAATAAATATCATCAACCAACACTTGCATTTCAATCGTTTTTCGAATAGAACTATAGTACCATGTTGAACTTTTTATAAACGACGGGTAACGTGGATACCGTAAGCTGACGAGATTCACGCGTAGAAATTGAAAAATATGAAACGACCGTCGAATCTATACCTCGCACACGCGTACCTCTGAGTACGTACGGTGACGTTGATTACGGTTGCGTTTAATCGATATTATATCGATTTAGCATACAATATATTATGTAAAATACGAACTACAAAAAAATAAAATAAAAAAATACTGACCGGTGATCCTTGGGAGTTTTCCGATCTTAAGATTCTTGCCGGTGAATCCCGCTATCTCGGCACCGAGACTGAATCCGATCAAATGTATTTTGGACAGATAGAACTTCCTGGACACCAAGTACTCGATGAACTTTGCCAGATATTGAGCGGCCACGCGCGTATTGAGCACCGCGTGACTGTACCACGGAAACGCGCACAGTGGACTCCAATCGACTATTATGATATTCACTCCTCCCCGGTGCAAATACGCTGCGAACATTTATCGTTTTCAATTACTCTCGGAAAAAATTACACGGAAAACCGCAGCGTTCATCATCGGCGTATGTGAGCTGCGAATCGTCCGCGTACATACGTTTAAGTCCGAACCTTTTTTTATAGTCTCCGCACCCTTGGAGTTTCCCTGCTCCGTGAACCCGTGCACATAGATGACGGTCGTCAAATTTCGCATCATATTGGCCTTGTGCAGCGAAACGTCGTTACCGATGTATATGCGCTTCGGACGGTACGGGTTGTTCCTGAACAATAACAAAATTATTGTGTTTCGATTATACCCATTTTTCTGTTCATTTATTTATGTATTTGTTTATTTTCGTTTCATTTTTTATTACTGTTTGTTATTTAGGTAATGCATAATATAACAGCAACAGTGAAACGCACGTATACACGATCACGCATACGCACCCACCCATCAACCCTTGCACACACACACGCACGCACACACACACACACACACACACACCTAGAATATGAGAAAAATGCGATGTCCTCTTTTTCGTCTATCGGACAACAATTTTCGCATCGACCTCTGGGCTTCATCGTTGCGGAATATGGATTTTTACCTGGAGGAGAAAATCGTAGTTTCACAGTTTAGTGTACATCATTCGCAACATGTCGAACTCACCCCAAAACAACGTGAAAGTCATGCATGCCATCATGCCTAGTGCCACCATGATTAATTGGCATCACAGAACATCAATATCGCGAGTCAATGGGCTTCTTACACTGAAATACCGTGGTATACGATTATGGCGAAAAAAAAAATAATAATAATAATAACAATAATAATACACTATGTCATGCGTACAGTTAAAAAATAAAACGGTAGTTAAGAAAAAACTAAAAAAATTAAACGCCTATACGTGCACCAAGTAAGCACGCGTTAACTGAACGGAAAACATTACTAAACGTTTCTTCGCTCACAGGGCTTTGTCTGTGTATTGTATATATTTTTTTTATCTCCCCCGCCAGATCTTCTACATCCAAGGTCAAAGCTGATGGAAATTCATAAATAATATTTTAACAACAATGGCAAATTCTCACAAAACGTATGCGCGCGCGCGTGTGGTTTTGTCCGTTACGATTATTCGACGCGAGTCTCATTATAACATGTAGGTATCGAAAGAACGTTGCGAACCTTTTGGCCGAAAATTAATTATGAATAATATCGATGTATACGCTACGTTTAATAATAGCATATATTTTAAGTCAGCATACCGTTTGACTATTATTATTCTGCGTATAGTTCAGGCGAGAGAAAAAAATAAAAAAAAACAACAACAACAACCCATTCGTCGTCACATTTTCCGACACGGATTGCACCGGTACATAGAGTTTTAATGTTATACGTAACACTTGCGTTTCGCCCATGAATTACACTGCAAACGGCGTTTCGCATTGCCACTTAGATGTAGGACAATTCACTGGTGATATGAATGATTTGTACTATGCTGCTACAAAATGGATTTATACACATTTTTTGGAAGGTTCGCGTCATTTCAGTAGACCATATCAAACCTTTGAACGTAGTATGTGCACACCATAGTGCTCACAAAAATGTTTCCAGTGCAGGAGGGGTAGATTTAACATTTAAGTAGGCCCAACTGACCCGTCGTCCCACCCTAGTCGCCCACGTGAAACAGCTATTGTGTACAACAGCATTTATGTTTTACTCCTAAATGCTAAAAACTATTGTAAAGGTTCACGTTCGAACTAACTCCTCTTAACCGAACAACCGAATTCGTCCAGCTGTTGTATAATGCAAACACGTTTTATCGTGGATTATATTTTATTTTTCGATTGTCAACACCTACGTGTATGCATATAAAATATGATATTCTATGTTATTGTAATAGCGGCCCGACGAATACATAACTAGTCCTTGACACGGACGTACGCATTTTAGTACGTACTATTACTTACGAGCATGAGTCGGACCAACACAAAAACCATGTAATCCATGACCATACATAATGTTGCGTTCCAGTTATACCGACTAGGGTCGGAAAAACAACGCGTTTCTTGTTGTACGGGAAACGAATTGAAACGCATCGTACAAATGCAGCGCTCGTTTGTCACGGCACGGTGCGCGTGTTGTGGACTTCAAATATCCGGCTGGATGGAGGGGGACACAAGACGAGAAAAATAATAAGAATAATAATAGTAATAATAATAATAATACATAAATAACGGACATGCGTATACGCGTTTCCGCGGTAATCACAAACGGCAAATTAAAAAATTAAAAACAATTTGGCAACGGAACAATCCGGTGGAAAGCTAAACACACACTTAAAAAGGTCAGGCGTTGTACATGAACGTGTCGTACAGACTGGTCGCCAACCCGTAGACCGGAAACCGAATTCCGTCATATTCATTAGCACACGAAAATCTTGAGGCCATCCTAGACAAAACGAATTTCACATAATATCGGTTTCTGCGCAAAACGATAAATATAATTGATTCAATAATTAATCCAAAATAATCGAATAAATATTATAAACGTAAGGAATGAATATTTAAGTAAATCAACGCGTAAACGGTACTTTTTTTGTCACAGGTAATCTCCGGAACTTCTCGTTCGATCGTCATGCAGGTTTTTTCTTTTTTTAATGATAGATTATTTCGCGGAAAAAGCCATCTCTAACCCTCTATTGTTATGGTCGTGAAACACAATGTAACTGTTGAACGAAAATCCATGACAACTTGTACTTCGTAGCACACGCTTTTTACCAACATTTGTTTACACAACGTATACTCCGAGACGAGCTTATAAACTTACTACAGTATACTGTTATGGCGTGCTATTGTTATTTATTTGCATAGTGTTTATTTTTTTTTTTTTTTTAAATTTATGATTCGTGAAAAACGTTTCCCTCTCGGCACCTAACGGCATCACAACCGTGTGGTCACATGTAAACTTACACACGTATATCGCTGTTTGCCGGCTGTACAAGCAATACCGTACTCGTGCGTACTGGGCTGCCATCGGTGGATCGACGACCACGATATAACATATATAACATAAATATAACATCGTTAACTGACGGTGCATCGGACCGGGTCGACGTCGGTTTTGCTGTTCTCGTGTGGACCGCATTCGAATGATATTTAATGCCCGGGGGTGATGCGGCGGAATGACGAGGGTCTCGCACAGAATTCGACTGAAAAATGATGACGATCGCGTGCAAAAGCCGAAGCACCGAAAAGGCCACGGGCCGCGTTTCCGAGTGTTGTTGCGAAAATATTATCCGCGACGTGTAACGTCAGTGCGGTACCACCACCACGTTTCGGTGTGCTTTTCGCTTGCAGCCGGGTGCAACGCGCAGCGCGACGTCCTTGCGGAAAATTGGCGCGGCACGGGGCGCGGGCGAAAACAACAATCGAAAAGTATCGTGAAAAACCGCTCCGCCGCCGATTTACGACAGTTCATTATCGTTTAGCACGGTAAATAATTCAAAAAATATATAATTGCAATAATAACAACAATAAAAATAATAATCGAATCGCTTCCGTCGTGGCAATTCACATTTGACACGGCCGGTTTCGACACTGCAACTTGACGTTCACGTACGAGTACAATATCACATTGTACTGTACAACACGTCCGTTTTGTTATCGTTTTTAAGGTACTGCACTGCACACGGGTGTGTATGGGTTTGAGGGCGACAAAGTGCTGATGTATGGACATTATTAATTTAAACCCCAATCCTTCCTTCCCCTCCAGGCCGACGATTACACTTCGTCCGAATCGATATCGACCGCAATATTATTATTATTATTATTATTATTATTATTATTTTTATCGGTACGATACGTTATCGTATGCATAATACGTGCATAGAGTAATATCGTGTGTACTCGATATTCCCTACATATATATATATATATATATATAACGTATTACGTGTAATTCACATACGTGGTTATACTATACCAATGGTTACCAATAGGTGAACCACTGTTCGGTGTTAGTCGTTGGGGGTTCGCGGTTGTTCAAAGCGAAAATATCAAACATGTGACGAAACGAAATTATGAAGAAAGGTTTCTCGTTCGTCTCATAAAGTTCGAAAATCAATCCAATATTTTCGTACATTTTAATCTGTAGTAGTAGTAGTAGTAGTAGTAGCGTGTTATATGCATAAAGAAGATATTTAAAGAGTTTAATCGAGTGAATCTTTTCATCTTGAGTTTTCTCAGAGCATTTGTGTTTATATAAGTATAACATAAATGTTTGTACAGTTTAAAGGAAAAAAAGCTTTTCCCTGAGAACATACACGAAAAATAGGTTTCTAATTCAATTTATATTTTAGCTAGCCGCCCATAACTTGGGTACTATTTGAAAACCGCTGTATTATACGATTATCGAGGCACGAAAGCAAGAGAGGTACAACCCCCCAACCCACAAAATATCAGAAAAATGTTATAAAAATATGATTTGACCTACAAATGTAATAGTTATTTCAGAGTTTCTCATAAGACTTGCAAATAAAATATATATATATTATATAATAAGTAATACAACATGATATCAACAATTTACGTTTTACATAACCACCCTATACTCCGATGTTTTTTTCGCGTCCGTCCCTGATGTCGGTCGTTCATACAGAAATAGGACAACGAACGATGTGACGGGATTATAATCGAATTTTTTATTTTTGTTACGTGTGTAGTTTATTAAACGATGTGATTCGAGGTCTCCGAAACGTCTTTTTTTCTTTTTTCGAAATTTCCAAAAATTTAAAATACCGTGGTGCTGTCACGTCTAAACGTTAAAAATATCTTTCCGAAAACCTTTTGACATCCGCGGTGAGTTTGTGCCTAATAATTGTCGTCATTAATTTGATTCGTATCTACTCTTTGATGTTTTACGGTTCAATGAACCTTTACGTGGTGCAAGACACTCTTCATTGGTTCAGATCATGCACGTCTTAGCTACTGTTTCTGACTTTTACATTGACTTCGCATCGAACTAATTGAATAATATTACAATTGAATCCGTATGCGTTTGATATAGTAATTATATACTCGTATCAAATACAGTGAAATACGATGATTCTATTTGTTTGAGCTTGACCAAACATTATTTGCAATTGTCTATTTAACTTTCTAGCGATTCAGATAAATATTTGAAAATCACTGAGGTGACAGTATGCCTATAGTTCTTAGGGAATTGGACTAATCCACGTTTCAAAACATGTTTGTATAATATAATTAAAACAATAGATAAAACAATTGTTCGGCTCTTAGTACGATGTGTTTCTGCGGTTTATAATATCTGCAACGCAAACTCTGATCCTATTCAGACAGGTTTCACTGTGTGCATTGTCGTCGGAACATGCGAATTCCTGTACCGTCGTTTCCAGTCGGCCACACGCGTAAAATTATAACATCTGTTCTGTTTCCGATCTTTGCGATGACTAATCGACTTAAATAATAATAAGAGCGACATCAAAGATAATAACAAAATTCATATTTTTCTCGTTTTTATTCGACCATCACGTGGACAAAGAACTTGTGTCGTTATCGGTACACGCTGTTTGAAAGACGTATTCCTTTCAGTAACAGCCACCGACTCCTCACTGTATTGCACTACATTGTTCGATACGTATTAATTTTATAATTAAATAAACAAATATTTATTTCATAGCCACTTATTTGAATTGGACGATTCGTTTACATTAAATTATGTTTCACTTATGTTTTTATAGGACAAACTGTTGAACAAACTTGACGAGAAGGAACAAGACGAAGCGAAAACGCCGGAAGAAGAGGTGAGTCCGATAACGATTATTCTATATATACTTTGTGTACTATACACCCTCTCTTATTATTATTTTTATACACAAACACACACACACACACACACACACACACACACACACACACACACACACACACACACGCACACACAAATAATATTCATACATATTTATGTAATAAAAAGGAAAAATATTTTTGTTTCGTCTGATAAATTTTTGTTCATTTAAATGTACCCGTTGTAAATTAAAATTGGTATATGACACTAAATTGAAAATGTTCTCAATACTTTTCCTCAGAGTTGTGCGCAATACTCTCATCCAAAGTTTTTCAATTATTGTTTTTATTCAGTCGTTGGATAAGGATAACGTACGAGTATATGCATCTCGAACGGTCCTAGTGAACGAAAAATACAACTAATACCCTACATCATATGATATCGATTATCTTCTCGCGTTATCTTGGTTTTATTTTTCAAGCTGTGAAAGAAGAATTTGGTTTTTAGATTAAACTACGCTACGATTGATTCTGATACGTTTTTGGTTCCTCTTAGCCGTGGTATAGAATCCAATACTATACATTCTATTTTATCAACGAAATGCCAACCTAAACTGCCGAATTCTGTACACCAATTTCATTGTTATAGCATACTTATATTTATGAAAACAAATCATTTATTCGTCATCGGTATGTATATAACGTTTAAAGCCTAAAAATCAAGCCACAAATATAAACGTATCGACTATAATACCAAAAATCACTATTCGGTGGCTTAAAATTTTATAAGATGTAGTACTTCGTATAAAAATATAAAAAAAAAAAAAAAAAACCTTTAATTCTAGAACGGTGCAAGACAATTCAGCATAACATAATATAATATTTATTGACATATTCTTTAAAATTCAACGTCAATATAATGATACATACATGTATTTACTCGATTTAAAAATATCGTCATGTTATTCATTTGTTATTATTTACCATCCAGACATCCAGACATCGTGCATTATTTCTTTTTTTATTATTACCTATTTTTGTTTCGTACTAATAAGACACATAGTACGAGATAGAGTCCTTCTTCTTTGTTCGTCAAATAATGTGCATGAAAAATATTGTATACATAAAGCATATGTGTACACTAGGTGTAGCATAAATAAAAAAAAGTATGTTATTAACGATAAATACATTTTAAAAATAATCTTCATCCATACACTTTTATTTGACTCGAATAAACACGTTTTTATAACGTGATACAAAAAAAAAAAAAAAATAATAGGCTTAAAACAAATACAAATTGTTTATCAACATATTTTTCAAATGTTATTACTAATTTTATTTAACGAAGAAGAGAGCAAAGTGTTTACGAATGAATTTTATTAAACTAGCTTACGCTAATGGAAAAGTGAAATAAATTTAAATACTTAACTGGATCAATGAATTAGAATATAATTATGAGATCGTAAAATATAATAACTTACCAATAACCAATTAAAAATCAAAAAAGTGATTAATCTTAACATGTGTTTTATTGTTGTTTCAATCTCCCGCTTTGGTATCAAATCGATGTTAACTGTCAACAGTTATGAACAAAAAATCAGTTTTTAATTTTTTTTCGATTTTTCAAAAAACTTAACGTGGTGGGGACATATAACTTGAACAAAGAATTAATCTTCAAAATGTATTTGATGAATATTTTTTTCAAATATTCGGTACATTATGTAAACGATCTCAATACTTCATAGACATGTGAATCGAGTACGTACAATTTTCGAAACATTTCTACACTCGAAAGACAAATTCTCGAATACAAAAACAATAACACGAACTATAAAAACTGAATATACTATAATATAATTAATCAATGTATTTCAAAATAATTAGAACCGTTCGGTTTTCGATTTAATATAGATGTTTCGTAAAACATGCATTTGGTGTTTAGGTAAGTCGATGCTTAGAAGAGAATGTGAAAAAAATTCACGTTAAGAAAAATCGGTAGAAGATAAATTTTGTTTGACTTTTTCATCCGTACATATATTATCTTGTGCGCTTTAGTGCCCCCCACGCATTGTTTCGATTATTTTACAGTCGAGCGACTACCGTACGAAACGCGCATTTTCATCCGCTTGACCGTTTCGGTTCCGTTTCATGTAGCTACTCAAACACAGGAATAGTTATTATTATATCACGTGCAGGCAACATCGAACAACGTAAAAAGTCTTAAGGTTGGTATACACTTAGATTTTTTGTGCCGCAAAATTCTTGAATTTTCTCAACACCAGGTTAGTGGTATGCTTGACCGTGTTTCGTTTTTGTTGTAAAAACCCTTGTTAACTTTTACTATTGGCGTTGTTGGCATTTAAGAATTATCATTGTTATGCAGAAAACGCGAATTAAGTTTTAAAATGCATAACGTGTTTTCATGTTGTTGTGTGTACAGTACCTATATAGATAACCAAATATTTTTAATTTTTTCGTAGTGCTATGCATGCCAAAATTGATTTCACTGGTATAGACGCAGTATACGACGTATAAGTCCCCAGCACCCCTCTCCCATCTCATACGGAATTCGTAATTTTTTTTCGCTAAACTTTTAATTTGCAATTTGTACAAATTTGCATGCATATTCCTCGAATTTGTACGAACTTCGTTATACTACTACGATCAAAAAAACAGGAGTGGTGTTAGAGACATGAGTCCCCAATACCCCGAAACAAAACCAATAAGAATAGTCCAATTTTTACCGACTCATTATTTAGTGCTTATTTTGTACGAAATGTTATTTCCATTCCCAACATTTTTACGAATCCTATTCTAAATTAAATTTGATTTTTTCCATTTTAGTGGAACCCCAGCACCTCAAAATAGGAACGATAAGAGTAGTGCGGGTTTTTCGGTCTCATCGTTGAGTACTTAGTTTTTAAGAATTTTATGCCTATTTCCAACATTTGTACGAACAATCCTACAAATCCAAAGAGCAGGTTCTTACAATAGTATTGTTAAATTGTTCTAATTTAAAATACCTAGTACACTATTTAAATTATTAAAATAGTTTTTCTCCGATTGTCACATGTTCTTGGTTGTTATTTTTCCGTTTCCGTATTGTCCAAACATTAAAATATGCACATCAATGCATTATAGTTACAAATTAATTACAAACGTTTAGTTATTTGAAATTGTAACATCGATACTTTATAATATGAAAATACAATTACATTTATCCATGTTTCAAAAATGTAATTTTTTAGTCATTCGACGCGTTATTTGTATTATTATATAATTATTTGAATTTTGTGTCAAAATATTTTTATCATAATCGTGATAAATGATCTACTTTTTTGTTTATTATAACTGTCAAATATGGTCTATCAAAATACCGTACCACCCATGTTGTAATTCAAAAATTCAGAAATGTAATTTTCGTATGAAATAACAGGGGATAGAATACTGCGCATTTGTCCGGGAAATCGATGTAATATGATTTTCAGAAGAAATATTTGTCCGCGCAGAAGGTTAGATCTATCCCACTTTTGAAAGATTGCATAAATCCAGTACATCGCACATTCAAGCACGTATTTAATTTTCAGTCAAGAATGTTATGTACATTTAAGATGCGACTCGGTAACATTTCACTATCATTTGTTTGTTATTCTTTTACAAACGTAAACATTTATTTTAAAAAAGTTTTACAACTCACTGAATATTACAGTCAATTATATTCATATCACTCTCGATTACTGAACTCTCTCGCTTCTGACTACAAATGAAAAATATCCTCTTTCTGTAACAAATCAAATAAATGTATCTGCCTACGCACTTGATTGATTCAGAAACATCATTTTCGATCATACCAAAGACTGTATTTATTTATAGCTTTTAAGTATAAACAGTTTAACAATACGATGCAATAGTATAAAAATCAAAATACGTCAAATGTTATATCTTAACAAACATTATTATTATATTATTTATATTATTAATATTATAATTATATCTACATACTAGACTCCATCTTATCCGTCCCCTTCCCAACTCCAAAATACTACATAAAAACAAACTACTTAAATATAGGTCAATCATAAAACCAGTTTGGTCATATAAAATTAAAATCTGGAATCCTTTCAACCACTCCAATATTAAACCAATTCAGGCATTTCAGTTAATAGCGTTGAGGTACTTACCCAAGTCCCGTGGTACATATCTAACTTTTCCCCACACAAGGACTCAAAAATCTGTACCACCAAACTAACCAAAACAATGTATAAACGTTTCCACCAAAATTTAAGCATACATAGTAATACTTTGATATCTAATATGTCCACTGCCACTCTCTCGAAAAATAAACTACGTAGATTAAAAAGAAAATTATGTAGATATCTACTTAATTAATAAAATAAGTGTTACCAATAGGTCTCTTCATCAACACGCTTTATCACACATTTTTCTTCAAAACTTCATGCTGAAAAAATATTTCAAAGAGTATATTATTACTTACGTGATTATACTTTATCGAAAAAAAAAAAAAAAAGAATTACTTTGACCAGAGAAGTAAATAGTAATTGGAACTGTAATTATTATTTTTTTTTATGAAAAAATAAGAAAAAAAAAAATAACTCACCGTGATACTGGCTTCGAAATAGTCTGACAATTTGTAGTCAAATAAAATAGTATTGATTATTCACGAAAGTACATATAATTATATCGTCTATTAGTCTTGGTATTACACACTTTTCGATTAAAGGAAATAACGATGATTAAACTTAAACATGTATATTAAACATAAAGGAAAACGTCTTACACCCGAACACACACACATACACAATCCATTGAATATTGAAAATCCCTTTAGGGAACGTTTTAATATTCAACTCACGAATCCTTTTACACAAAGTAGTGGTTGGAAAGAATCTGTTATGAGCACTATGACATGTATACTATACCATAACCACATAGGAACGTACAGCTAATACATAAAGTCTCTAATGTATTGATATTTATAGGAATATATTCTATAATATATACTTGTATATATAATATGATATGTGAATGTATAATGTGTGTTATAATTGGAGTTTAGAACGTTCAACATATCAACGTATATAACTATACCTACGTCTAGTTACCGCGAATTCATGAAGCGATTCTGTTTGCTAAACTGCGTGAACATGTCTTTTGAGTTTTTTCTTCATGAGATATTCAAAACATCGCCATTAAAGAATGACATAATTTCAACGGCTATTGACAAAAACGAATTATTGAGAAACCGGTTATACGCTCAGCAAAGATCGTAAACAATTTGATTATGTTTTTGCTTCTCTGCTACAGTATATTTATCTATTCAGCAATACAATTCGAAAAAATGGACGATTTTTAAGGCTCCACGACGCACAAGACATACATGTGATCATCAATTATTATATATTTTATTTTTCGCGAAAATTCGTTTTCTTTTAAATGACATGTCCGATTCGTCATCGTAATAACACTAATTTTTATCCGTTCCATCACATGTCATACATACGTATTATATAGTTCACACGTATAAATAAATAGACTAACTGAATTACCTGACCTCACCGGATTGATATTTTATTATTTTAGATTAGAGCAATTATATTTCGATACAAAAAAAAAAATCATCAGGTTGAATATAGCACATTCTATTGATCATCGTTATTTTTATTTACATTACATTCATTTAAATATAATTATTATAAAAACAATATACTAAACAAAATACGATATTTTCTTGGTAACCAACAATGAAAAAATGTTAACATTCAGCCTAGAGCCCAAAAATGTTTATATCCTTTAAAATGTGACTATCAAAAATACTTTTTATTTTAATGCTCACTTATACAATGTAATTTTAAGTACCTACATTCCATCGAAATTTCAAATAATCCAATATGGTATAGTTCTGGATGCTCACTAATCAGAGAGTGGTTGAATGCTATATTTTGAACATTTTATACGTTATATAGAGAACTAAATACTACGTATAAACATAAAACAATAGTGCAGTGAAAAATTGAAAAGTATAAAAGTATTTTATTTTTACTCATAAATACATTCAAACGGTGGAGGTCGGAAAATTCATACGAATGAAAACGCTGGTCAGAGTATATTTATTTTGTGAAGTCGGTGATCCGCGAAAATCTCTGAAACGTTACGTGTTTTCGTTTAGTGGTTATATTTTTACGTATTTTTCGCAGTTAAAAAAAAACATGCGTGGTGGTAATACAGTTAATCAAAAAAAAAAAAATTATTATATATACATATAATAAATAATAATAATAATGACCAAGTTTTCGAATGCACTCGTTTAGCCCAAATCAGTGGTGACGAGTGCGTGTACAACGTTTGGTGTGAGTTTTTTTTCCTTTCAATATCTATTCTAAAAACAAATACAATATTCGAAAAAATAACCATTTTGTACAATCCTGAGTGCCGACCGTCTCGAACGACCGAAAGGGAGTTGATCATTTGGATGGATTTATATAATATATTTATGTGGGTGGTGCATAATATTATATCCGAACTATTGTTGAAATTCGATTACCACGAAAACAATACTTCTAATACAATATTGATTACGCTTTTCAATGAAATTGGAAATTTAACATTTCGTTGAGCATTGTTCTGAGTTTTATTTAATCCATATCAATTAATTAGCGTAACATCCGTTGAAACAATGTTTCGATTTACTTTAAACAATACCATCAAAATATTATCAAATACCATGAGATCGACACGTGTTCATTTAAATTAAGTGTTGAGTGAGTGCGGTTCAACCTTTTTTCTCTACCATACGATTTTCACTGGGGTGTATTGCATATATTTTTATCGTAATAGATTCCTACACGTGCATAGCTATTTAGACTTTCAGATGATATTATGAGATCCATTTTTATAGTATAATTCTTGGAAGCTCAGCCATAGTACCATAGTCATAGTCACAGCCATAGTCCAACACTTTTGTATAAGAAATCATTTTATCGCATGTTGGTGTGGCGAAAAAACTAATTAAAATTTGATTTAATTAAGTCAGAAATACTTTTATAGTAATGGTCGAAAAATTAACTAACTTATCTAATTTTAATGATTATCAATGTTTTTTTTTAATTTGTTAAATTAGTTTTAAAAATAAAATTAAGTTTGTTTTAAACAGCATTTATTCTACGAAAGAAGTATATAAGAAGTATAAAGAAGCATAGTCAAAACAACAGCTCGATACGGACTACGTAGGTTTTGGACTGATATTAAAATCTACAAACAAATTGCCTGAAACCTAAACATAATTAGCATTATAATTTCTCCATTAATTTAAAATAAAAT